>JARQZK010005112.1:310000-312500 GCA_030704885.1 Cynegetis impunctata | reverse complement strand
AATCACAGCAATTCATTATTATCAATAAATTTTGGACATTGTCCTAATGAAAAATACGTTATGATAATGAATATGCGGTCAATCATTGGCAGTGATTGATATCAGGCTCATTATTATTTTCTGTGTAGGACACATCTTTGCGATTTCATATAAGAGTCTGGATAAAACTGCATTCATAAAGGTATTGTACATTGTTCCAGATTTTGCTGGATCATTGATTGTTCTTGAATAAAATTCATCCAAAAGATATTATAACAATGGCTCTGAGTTTTTAGCAGAAAAAAATGATTTAGAAATCACTATTTTTATGTACGTACAAAAATTGAAAATGTTTCTTTAATTATTCTTTCCGATCCCTGATTATCCCCATAACGCATAGTAGAAATTCTTCACATAAAAATCTTACATAATCTTCAATAGTAGGGGAGACCGGGGCTAGTTGTTACAGGGGCAGGTTGTTACAACCGATTTTTTCGGTCATCTTCGCCAGGAAGATAGTTTATGATCAGTTGTTATATGGACGTCCTGAGTTGGGTATTGTGATAGTTGGCGCCAAATTTATGATTTTGTCGTGTTTTTGTAAGATTTCAATTTCTCAGGTAAGTTTGTTTATCTTCATTATTAAATGTAGCAATTTCATAAATAATAAAATTTGGTAGATGTAATCAACAGAGTATAAGCTTTCATTGTATGTATAATTCAGTTATATAGTTTCAACAGTAAAAGATTTTTCAATCAATTTGTAAAAACATTGCCTCGGGGTAAGTTGATACAACGTACATGGGGCAGATTGCTACGATGTAACAACTTACCCCATTCAACTTTTTCAGGTGTTATCCAGGTAGGTTCCTTTGAAAAGAAACATAGTTCATAACTTATATATGAATTAAAATCAATTTCATGGTATTGTTTTTGATTTCAGCGTTAATATGAGAAACTACAAAAGAAAAACACAACGAGGAAACATTCCCCAGGATATGTATGAAATACTGATAGCAGCGATGTACAACCAATCGTTTATTTTAGTCCGTCATATATAAGGCCCACTCCTAAAGCCGCAGAGAGAAAAATATAAAAAAAAGGGGAGGTAAGAGAAGAAAAACAACAATTTGGACAGACACACCAAACAAAAAGGAACTTGAGCTTGAGGAATAACAGCGAAGAACTAAAATATCAAGGAATGATGCACAACAAGCAAGAAAAAATATATTTCAAGAAACTAGGACACTGGTTAAATTAAAAAAATGGTTGCTCTCAAAGAAAGGTCATCTATTAAAAGCGAAAACGAGGAAACGTTCTGTTCATTTTGTATAGAATCGTTCGAAGTTTCTCGACCAAAAGAACAATGGGTACTAGGTGTATTAACTGGGCTTACTCAGATTGTAATGAAGTTAGTCCATTTTTCGTCTGCATCAATTGTAATTCAGATGACGAACTGGCCTGAAAGTATATAATTAAGTGTAAAGTATTGTGTAACAATTTACCCCAACTTAGTAACAACTTACCCCAAAACGGGGTAAGCTGTTACATCGTGCAATGTGCCAAAAAATAGTCATTTTTTAGGTTTCAATTTTATATTAGAATTAATTGTTTCATTCATAATAAACACAAAACTGTAACAAATAAAGAGCTATAAAAATTATATCTGTTACTTTTATCATTTAGTAGTAGGACAAGTTCAAATCAAAATTGTAACAACTAGCCCCGGTCTCCCCTACACTGATATTTTACTACTATCTTTATTTTATATAGAGTATCTCACTAAAATTTTCAAGCACTAGTACTCAATCTGACTTCATCATCGCTATCTTCAAATACAGAATCAATTCCACAATTGATTCTCTATTGATAAAATAACAACAGCTAATACGCAGTGCTAAAAACGCTGTCGTCTTAGTCGTGACGGTCAAATTATTAGTCCCATCTTTCATTCGCCAGGTGTCTGACGTTAAACATACAAAAATCAACTTCGTTACATAAAAACTAAACCGTCTTCCATTCATTCAAAGATAACTTGACCTGACTAAAAAACAGATATTTTTCAGTGATTTCTAATTACCTCTGTCTAACACGCTAACCGAACATTCTCCAACTATAACGTTAACTCAACATGAATTATGATCTACGATGTTTTTTATTCGTAACACTCTGCCCACTACCGGGCCGATACACGCATCCGTCGAATTCATGTCGGAACCCACGTAAAGCTACAAAAATCGTAGCCATAAATCGGTGGCAATGAATGAACTCATGAATACCTAATCTAATAAATGCATAATAATTAAGACATAACTCCGTATGAATCTAAAAAGTTGATTCATTAATCCGATCCTTCGGTGGTGTAACAAATGACGGATAAAACAAGTGGTACAGCTACAGATTACAAGGCACGTCCGAGCTCTGGCTTCGGATCTCGTACCTACTGTAATTTTTAATTCTGTCATTGTACGTCTTCCTTTAGGTGCAGCCCTGAAAGCGTATAAAACGAGTAATATACGTT
>JARQZK010005112.1:240000-307500 GCA_030704885.1 Cynegetis impunctata | reverse complement strand
AGAAGAACGTGTATTGTGCTAACGTGGTCTCCAGCCTATAAAATACATAATAATAATATTGAAAGAGTACAGAGGAAATTTTTTATTTGGATAGCATTCAAGATGGGCTTACCATCAACATTTGATAATTATAATGAAGTCCAGAAGCGAATAAATTTGAGGTCATTAGAACTACGTACGAAAAATTTTTATATAATGCTGATCTACAAGATAGTGAATAATTTTATTGATTGTAAATTATATTAACCAAATTGAGCCCTAATTGTAGTCCATTGGTACTACGATCGAGAGAAGTCTTTTATATCAGTTGTTGCTTCAACTAATAAATTATTGTTATAATAGTACCTTAATTAGAGCACAGCGCCTGGAAAATGCCTGGGAGATTCACAAGTTCTGTTTTTTCTCTTAAAAATTGCTTTGAAACGCAGGTACTAAATTGAAATTTGGACATGGATTTTTTTTTGAAATTTAGGGTAAATGATATTTTGTACAAATGTGGCTTGGTTATTAAGGGTGGAATTTTAAATTGTACCTCTTAATTTTGTTAGATTTTTTTTGTGCAGGTGGTAGTTTAGTTTCATGAATGTAAAATGGCGTATCTGTTTAATTGAATAAATACCGTAAAAGGGGGCGAATGGGAACACTTTGTGACTGATTTGATCAAATTTGTAAAAGGGCGATTTTTCTTTTGAATGTCTAATGTCACAAAAAGTCCTATCATGACATCTAGATTGAGTATAGAAAGTGTTGTTTTTCTAAAAAAATCAGAAATATTTTTTTTTTTAAAACCTCTGTGTTCCTATTCACCCTAGATTGGGGACAATGGAAACACCTGTTTATTTATCATTGCATTTCCATTCAAAACGTTAGGGGGGCAATGGGAACAGTAAAAACAAAAAAAAAACTATTTTCCTGATTCGGGTAGTGTTTTTCTTCTATTTTCAAGAAAGAGACGTTGGATACAACAATAGAAACTCTTTATTTCTTAAAAAAAAACTGCTAAACATGGTTTATAATAAACTGAAAATAAACTTTTCTTTAGATGAACAAAAAAATCTAAAAAATATGTAATTTAACACTATAACACTAACTAAATTAAATAGCTGGCTCTTTTTATATTTTCATAGAACTTTTTACATGGCCATTTGAATGCCTAAAGATAACTGTGACTGGTATATTAAACCTCCTGGATGCCTCTCCGTATGATAAATTATGAAGTCTCATAGCTTCCACAGCTTGAGCTATTTTTTCCTTGCTGTGTTTCTTATATTGTTTGCGACTTTGATTTTTGTATGTCCTCATAATGATGTGTTCCTATTCTCCCCTATTTACCTAAAAATATGCACTTTATTATAAAAAAAAAATCGATGTCTCAAAAAAATTATTATTTTTTCAAACCAAAATCTTATTATCAAATAAGACCTATTGGACTCCCAATGTACAAAATTTCAAGTGTTTTCACTCACATTTTCCGTATTAATCCAATAAAGTTTTTTAACTCACAAAATATCGTGATTTTAACAGCTGATTTGTGACAGCCGACAATTGATGGAGTCACAAAAGACAAAATTTTCAATGTTGCCATAAGAAACGACACACATTTCTAGTTATTTTCACGGCTAGTTCGAGTTTGTAGACTAAGCCAAAAAAACATAAAATATGTTTAAAACATTTTACCGACCTTCGTTCCTATTTACCCTTTAGTTCCGATTCGCCCCCTTTTACGGTAAATAGATAAATATATATATATATATATATATATATATATATATATATATATATATATATATATAAAATAGTCAAAGGAAATATTTAAAAATTGGAGCTGACGTGACACGCTCGATTGTAAATATTTTCCCATGAAACATTTTCACTTCCTCTAGAATTCTTTGCAGCTGGACCAGATAATATCGAAACTTAAGAATCTTTCGACAACCCGATGCGAGGGAGCCCCCCTTAATAGATATTACGTCACACATGACATCACCCCGGTAAAGACTGCAGTCTTCAGGTAATGCCAGTGTCGTTCATTTAACGTCAGCTGACTCGGCACACCTGGTCACGGGAATCTCCCCAAGAGGCAGCATTGCTTTATTTTCCCGCCTGAGCCGAATCGGAAGTACAAAAGAAAATTTTGCTTTATCTTAGCTCTCATATCTCACCTGTAATCGTTTTCAGACAGCGTGGGAAGTGTGGGTTGGCTTGTTGCGTATATATATGAGGATGTAATTTTGCATAAGCTTTAGATTTTCTTATGGGGAAATGCAGCTGTTTAAATCAAACCAGCTTCACAATTCCTCCTTAAGGGTGTGTTATAGGAAGTAGTACTCGTATCGAGGTAATGGTCAGATGGGAATTTTGTGAACTGACGAGTAGGTAACTTACCTTATGAAATGTTCTGAATAGAATGTTTTTTCTTACTTTTATCGAGATACTTTGAATTAAACTACAAGATCGGCAAATATATACGTATATATATATATATATATATATATATATATATATATATATATATATATATATATATATATATATATATATATAACGAAAGACAAAGTGTTATACTTTTTGTTTATTTCGATGTTTCGACTATCATATTAGTCTTCATCAAAAAATATAGAAAACTGAGAATGAGTGGGTGGGGAACACTTTTTGCTGTCTAAGATGATGTCAACGGTGGGGGGCGATGACTAATGTAAATTAAGTCGAAAAGTCCAAACCAACAAAACGTTCTGTCTTTCGTTACACCGAACAAACCCTAAAGATCATCAACATTTCATATATATATATATATATATATATATATATATATATATATATATATATATATATATATATATATATATGTATATATTATATATATATATATATATGTATTATATATATATATATATATATATATATATATATATATATATATATATATATATATGTATATATATATATATATAATATATAGTATATATATATATATATATATTATATATTGATATATATATATATATATATATATATATATATATATATATATATATATATGAATATTCTCAAATTTCTTGAACCGTTTCACTATATTCCAGGACATTGAATTTTTCTTGGGAATATATTTTAACCTACCCTAGAAAATTTGTTAAAACGAAAAGAAAAATAACAGTTCTCAATAATGTAATCAAAACACATAATAAATAATAAACAAATGAAGTCGCAAAAAACATACATACCACATGCAAACCGAACAGTTTGATGTCAGTTACAATAGAGACGTGATGAAGCAATTAAGTTGCCAATGAAACGGATTTTACTAATTTATATTAATCTTAAGTATTTGTGAAGGTTTCGTATATGTTTGTCGTGTCCATTTTGAGAAAAATTTAGAAAAGTATAAATGTCATAGTGAAGATTTCTTTTTTTGGTAAGTTTTTCAAAAAAATAATCACCTGTCCGTAATTTTAAAAAAGTGCAATTTTTCTGTTCCCGTAGATTAAAGTAATTCCAAACTGAAGAAGACTACATATGTTGGTCGAAACGTTTTAATATAATATAAACAAAAAATTTATGGAGTTTTAACTACCAATGTTGAACCAATATTCCCAAGAAAAATTCAATGTCCTGGTATATATATATATATATATATATATATATATATATATATATATATATATATATATATATATATATATATATATATATATATATATATATATATATATATATATATATATAGTTAATGGAAAGAAGATAATTGAACTTTCTAAAAATTACACTATTTGTATTGTTAAGCTGTAGGTATTTAAAATACATTATGAATTAAATTAAGATAAATTTTACCGATATCAAAATAATTTTCATGATCGAGAGATCTCAGATATGTAATTGAAGAATACAAAAGATATGTAATATATATAAATATATATATATATATATATATATATATATATATATATATATATATATATATATATTTATATATATATTATATATCTTTTGTATTCTTCAATTACATATCTGAGATCTCTCTATCATGAAAATTATTTTTATATCGGTAAAATTTATCTTAATTTAATTCATAATGTATTTTAAATACCTACAGCTTAACAATAAAAATAGTGTAATTTGTAGAAAGTTCAATTATCTTCTTCCCATTAACTTCAATTCGCACTTTGTACGAAATTATCAATTTGAGGTACTAATAATGCTGTGACGAATTAGCAGACATCGAATATCTGCAGTTGACTGCCAAACGATATGCGTTAATTCGGTAATTGGTCAAAATTCAATTTCGCTTCAACTGGCAGGCAACTACTTAACGAAATAGGACGAACCACGAAAATGATATCAGTTGAGAGTTCTTGCTTCCAATGAAAAGATGAGAAATAATGATCGTTCATCGTTGGGAAATGATAAATGATATAAACAGATTAAACTTTTTTTATGGCGGCTGCAAAATATTTCCAGATGGCGCGAACACACACACACACATATAGATATTATATATATATATATATATATATATATATATATATATATATATATATATATATATATATATATATATATATATATATGTATATATATATATATATAAATTATATATATATATATATATATATATATATATATATATATATATATATATATATATATATATATATACAGGTGTTCCAGAATAACGTCAGAAAATTTCGAGGGGTTATTCTTTCAGACATTTTAAGAAAAAAAGTTCCAATGAATGTAAGTCCGCAAATGCTTCCTCACCGCAATACAGGGTATTGAAGTTTGAAAAAAAAAATGTAATTTTTTTAAATATCTTCTAAACTACGAATGCTATCAAGATGAACTTTAGAATATTGTTATAACTTCTTAAGCTCTATAAACTGCTGTTGGAATTCAATCAAAACTGTTAAGGAGCTTAGAATAGAGGGGTAGCGTAGGTTTCATTTAACCATATTTTTGAGGGAAATCATTATTGGTAAATAATGACAGTTTTGGAAGAAATTTCAACAGTAGTTTATAGAACTTAGAAGTTATAACTATGTTCTGAAGTTCATCTTGATAGGATTCGTAGTTTAGAAGATATTGAAAAAAAAAATACATATGTATATATATATATATATATATATATATATATATATATATATATATATATATATATATATATATATATATATATATATATATATATAAATATATATATATATATATATATATATATATATATATATATATATATATATATATATATATATATATATATATATATATATATATATATATATATATATATATATATATATATATATATATATATATATATATATATATATATATATATATCTATATATACATATACATCCGAAACAGCTGACCGATTTTAATGAAATTTTTTGTGTGCATATCGGGTAGGTCTGAGAATCGATCAACATCTATTTTTTATAACCCTAAATTTCAAGTTTGTGTCACCCCTAAGTTTATTTTTAATTTTTTTATTTCTTGCATAAGATTTTTTGTCTTTATTTTTTTATTATACAGCATTCAAAAATATTTATTTTTTTAAAATTTGGTTTCTTGACCTTGGCTTATCGACCATTCAGTCATCATCATATTGGTTTCTCTCACAATTGATTTATTCACATTATGGTCCACTTATTTTTTTGACAAGATTTTTATTTTTATTTTGTCATGACTTGAAAAAATTCATATTACCCTCAATTTCTTACCCTTCTAAGATCATCCCCTATTTGTCCATAGCGACTTTATTTTTTTTTATTTTATCCACAGCTCCGCCATAGGGATCCAAGATGGCATTCGAAAATAATAATAGTCGGTCTGAGAATAGGTCGTAATATATTCTTCATACCCCTAAGTAATTTGGGAAAAATTTTTATAAATATTTTAAATAAAATTTTTTATTTTTATTTTTTTATGATGATGCATTAAAAAATACATACAACCCTAAATTTTTACCCCTCTATCAACAACCTATATTTTTTAATAGCCATGTCAATAATTCAAACAACGTTTGCCTTGTCAGATAGATGGATAGATAGATATATAGGTAGATAGATAGATAGATAGATAGATAGATAGATAGATAGATAGATAGATAGAATGATAGATAGATAGTTAGATTAGATAGATAGAAAGATAGATAACTATCTAGATAGATAGAGATACATCGGCAGATAAATTAATATATAGAAACATATATAGATAATAATAATTTATATGGCAGAACAACGTTTGCCGGGTCAGTTAGTATATATATATATATATATATATATATATATATATATATATATATATATATATATATATATATATTCCACGGACAACATCTGGCTTTGTATAAGTGATAATTGTCTTTGTTTGTTGCAACCAAACGGAATTATTTTATGCCTAATATTTGGATATCTTACAAAAAAATGTGAGATATCCACAGAGGTTACGTCAGTGTTTCTCATTCTCATAATTTTTTATCTAAAAATACTAGTTATTGTTTTCTTGACAGTGGAAAGAATTTCCGAAGCGAATGATGGAGTTAGAGGGTGGAAATTTTTTTAACCTACAGCGCTCATACTTCGATATATTTTGAAGAATTGAAGAGCGCAGAATAACGCATTTTGGAGGCATTTTTTTGTTTATTTTCCGCCTAAGACGAGTAGTTTCGGAGTTGAAGCGCTTTTTGTGAATGGTATGGGTATGAAAATGGTAATTTCTGCTAGTAAGATACAAAATTCTTTGGTATATAACTATAACTGATTATGTCCGAATCGTATCTCAACATGCTTCGCCATCGATACGCTATAGATCATTTTAGGATGACGTCACAACTGTCAAAACAAATCCGCCATGTTCACTTGGTGGGCAGACAAACATTTCGGCCTATGCTTACAGTGTAAAAGTCGTTACGGAGTTTGCAATATATTATTAAAATGCCAATGTTTTGTTGTGTTGTTAAGTATTCAATGAGATCGAAAAGAGACCAAGTTCGATTCTTCAGGATTCCCACCGCGCTGAAAAACCGTGGAGACTATTTAAATGCCTTGTCAAAACAACGACGTGACTTATGGGTTAGGGCTTCAAAAAGATGTCCTCTGAGCGAAAATATGCTGAGAAATGCTAGAATATGTTCAAGACATTTCCTATTGGGTGAGTATTTTGATTATAATTGAGTTTGGTTGCTTGATTTTTCAAAATAATATCCTAAAAAAACGTACAAAAAGAACAACAAAACAAATATGCTAAAAGCTAAATGAAAGTAATGCTCTTATATATTTAGGACAACCAGCCCTACTAGAGAATAAGAATAACCCAGATTGGGTACCCACTCAAAACATGGGATACTTATATAGTTGGTGAAAAAAAAGATGTACACGAAAGAAGTACAGTGAGGTCAGATGAACGATTCAAAAAGATTAGTAAGAGGTTATTTATGTTCATGATCAAATAACACATATGCTTGTTTCAGGATTTATCACAATAAGCGTGCCAAAGATTGAAATAGTTAATCAATTGTTTAGAGTAAGTTGACTTCTAATTTATGATCACTTTGTATTTTCTTGGAGATAATAAAGCTATTTAAAAACAGATATTGCTTATTTTCAACCCTATGTAATGTTGTTGACAAATTAAAAACAGTTAATGTAAAATTAATTATTAATTTTTGACAACAAACTAAATTATTTAATCAAGTCAATGGATTTCGTAGAAGGTACAGGCCACTGTGCAAGCCTTTGTGTGCAGGAAACAGATTCATTTTCGTTTTCAGCTGGACAAGCTTGTAAACAAAACAACAATGCTGTCACATTACTACAAACTTCCCTGACATACACCTGACATACATGTGCAATGTTCACTGGAAACAACCCCATCTTATAACGGGATTAGACAAACCTTGCTTTTTGAGAAAGTCTAATCTGTAACAATGAGAAAGTTATTGATAAAAAAATATAATAGTGAAATATAATATTTAGAAATAATGAAATTGTTTGCTATGCCTATCTTTCCAACAACAATGTAGGCAATATCATTCATTTGTCGAGCCAAAACATCTTGGACATACCCAGACTCATAATATTTGTAGGCCAATAAAGATTTTTAGGTTTTAAGCTGCTGTCCAGTGTAGAAGCTATGACTAAGGATTATATAATTTACCAAATCCATCAAAGATACTGAAGGGATTACTTCCAGATCCTTGGACAACTGACTTCTCCAAATGAATATGGGTCTATATCGTCTATTATCTCCAATTTCTTGTCGTAGCGGGCTTTCACATCATCGGTAAGAGTTGAATAATATTCACTACGCGACATAACTCAAGAATTTGTGGAATTTTCACTCTGAAATACTATAAAACTCAAAAAAACAAACAAATGCATCTATCAATAACGAGTATCAAATGACAGTAATGACACAATAAAGTTTGTCTGCCCACCAAGTGAACATAGAGGACCTGTCAAAGTCACGTGACCTAAAATGATCTATACGCTTCGCTAAAAATACGGCTTTATTGTCATAGTTCTGCTACTCACCAATTTTTTTCTAGTCAGAGATATAAAAATGTAACGCCGATTTCCACGTCAGAGAATTATTCAATCTTTCAACTTAACACGTCATCAAGTTGGAGCAAAGCACCGATCAGAATCGAACATCCAGTTTTATTTATATTGGCATAATAGGCCATGATAAAGATGTAGTAATATTGGTTATTGAAATTGCCAAGTTCATAAAGATTTACGATTAAGTCCGAATCAACAGAGTTGCGTGGGCAGATTACTGTTAATCGATTCACCCATGAACTTCGACTCTTTATGTGCGTCAATCGAAATAGGTTCTATCTTACGATCCAACTTTCATCGATATACATGAAAGTAAACATGAGAAACAATGACACAAACATCCATCCTTGATAAGCATGTAAGGATTATTGCTATTTGCAATCAACTGTATGAGGAAAATACGTATACAGTTGATAAGCACTTTGGAGCAGACGGTATATTTTGTAATTATTCCTTATAAAATAATGACTTGTCAAAAATATATATATTTTTATAATCAGGTATTTAAAATTACCCAAAATATATATTTTTTTACGGAATTAAAATAACTAGTTGAGCTATGGATTATATTACAAAACTAGTTATAATTGTATGATAACACTGTTGAATTTATCCATTGTTTTTTTGATATCAAAAATGAAGTAGAATTTTACAATCCTCACATAAAATGAACATGAAAAAATTTCTTTCAGGTTTTTTCAAATCTATTAAATTTGATATGAATTTTTATAAAATCCTCATATTTAGCGATATAGAAAAAACTGATAATTTTTAGATCTTCTGCATAATAACATATTTCAAGGAGCATAAGTAATAATAACATTAAACGAAAACTACATCTTAACGGTATAATATATTTGTTAGTGAATAACTCAAATTACGAAAAAATAGTTTAGGAGAATATTTCATTATTTACTTCTGCAAAAAAGATTAGCCCGTAACGCTAAATTGTAATATATCTTTACTTATATATATATATATATATATATATATATATATATATATATATATATATATATATAATAATAAATAATAAATTTATTGAATGCAAAAACAGAGAACAAGACTAGTAGTCAATACATATTAATAGAAAAACATAGTGAGAAAAGGCATCAGTAATATAACATAATTCATAACAAACATTCAATTGAATAGACCATGAAAGGACAAGTCCTTGTGTATGGTTTAATAAAACACAATTCTCTTCGAACCGGTGAGCATAATGCCTTCAGACTGCTTTCCGATAATTATCATCATCATAAGTATAATAACTCTAGAACGATTTAAGTTCCACTAAGTCTGCTATGATTGATCGTGACTGTGAGCTAATCCAATTTTGAACCTTCTTCCTGAACAACATGAAAGAAACTGTTGCACGAATCTCACGAGGAAGCCTGTTGAAGATTCTTGGAGCCAGATATACGAAACACTTCTGAAAGACACTCTTGTGTGCAGCAGGCAGCCTATATTGAGCATCAGCCCTTCTGGTGTCATATCCATGTGACGTAAGTTCAGATTTAGAGCAGTTATGAAACTGTGATAAAAGAAGCTTAGCACAGTATGTCTGCCTGGGATCCATTATCCCTGCCTCCAGGAACAGTGCATCAGATGAATACATAATTGGTTTATTAAAGATGATTTTTAGAAATCTCTTCTGAACAACCTCCAATTTTCTCAAGTGAACACCGTCCACACCACCCCACACCAGAATAGCATACTCGATCACTGATCCAACGAGTGCATGATATATAATCTTCAGGTGATCCATACTACAGAATCCCTTACAAATTCCGAAGAGAGGTAGAAGCGATCTAAGTTTTCCGACCAAACTCTCAACATGACATTTCCATCTCAAATGCGGATCAAGCGTAATACCAAGATATTTAACTGATAATTTCTGCTTAACATCTACAACCTTCTGTTGATACTGAATATGAAGTGTATCAAACTGTGTATATGGTATATATATATATATATATATATATATATATATATATATATATATATATATGATATATATATATATATATATATATATATATATATAAATATATATATATATATATATATATGTATATACATAGGTTTACGTTAAACAGGCGGAGCGTGTATGATGAAGATTTTAAACATTCTCCCTTGAAGGATGAATGTGAATTCCATTTAGTCAAGTCTAGCTTCTCTGGAAGGTTGATTTGATTAATCATCAATTTTTTAAACTTATGTATAAATATATAATAATATATATATATATATATATATATATATATATAATTTTTTTTTCAAATCATCAAAAAACACTTTGTTTGTTGAAAATTATTAGAGCTGATAACTCTTTTTTCCATGTTACCTAACTGATTTTTATTTAGTATTGCATTTTTATTAAATATAGGTAATAAATACTACCAAGATGATAGGTTCATATATATCATATATTGAATAGCACGGTACAAATGAATGAATCAACAATATTTGAAAAAAACTAAATGAAAAAAAAAATTATTAATTTCAGGATTTAAATATTACTTCGGGACTAGACGAAAACTATTTGAAGCAATGATTTTTTCACAGGAGCAAAGTTTATTCAAAATTTAGTCGAATAAGAACAAAATTCTCATTATGGCAACGTTCAATATATCATTAATATGAAAACACATGGGAACACTGAATAATAATATAATATCACAAAATCCGAAAAATTATTATGCATAATTACGTAAAATGTGAGTAATTCTTTAAATGAATTTATTCGATTCCTATACCTATATATGAACAAAAATTCATAGATTATCATTATACGAATATATATTAGATTACTTGTAAGAGATAAGATTAATTCTTTCCTTTAAAAATGCAGTCTATAGGCATCTGAAAATAAGAATGCAGTGCCAATGTCGCCAGTCGTAGAACTATAAATATTGACATTGGAATATTTATGTTGTATTTGTTGTGTGTTTATTTGTGTTTTTGAAATATAATTTTACCATAAATAAAAAGACTTTTCAGGGTTCTTTAGTGAACAAGTGTGTTACTGTGTATGTATTCTCATTGCTATTGAGGCGGTAGGTGATTATCATCATTTGTTTTGTAGCCAAATTAAGAGAAATCTTTATAGGTTAGATCATGAGATGAATATCTTAATTCTCTGATTGACTCGTTCAATATGTACTCTAACAGCTGCTATTTTGGCATTCAACAATGCTTCTTCTGTAGTCAACTGTTTTTTGACTTTCAAAAATGGTGGCCTGATCAACTTTATTTTAAACTGTTGACAAATATCATCTATCAAGAAACCTTTGTCTACCATAATAGCATCCTGAGAGCTTTCTTACTTTAAAATTAAGTCACTTTGTTGGAAAATCGTTTTATCAGATGCTCTTCCCCCATATGGTTCACTAATATAAGTAATTAAACGTCCAGGAGAAACACATGTCATGAATTTCACTGTGTTATTAGATTTATACTGAGAGTAAAACCTGATCCTGCAGCAAAGGCACTTTGGTTTCTGTATAAAAATTTCTGTACAGTCTAAGATGATTCGAGTATTTTGAAAACTTTCAAAACATTTTGGCATGTTTTTCTGTATTTCAGAATATTCTAGGAATCTTATGGCACAACTAAGAACTCTACTCATAATGGGTAGCATTTTATAAATATATTTTTGGCATAACTCTTGTGAAATGCCAAATAAAAGAGATAATGTCACATATGTAAGGTCACATTTCAATTTTGTCAATACTAAAACAATACGCTGTTTGATTGTTAATCTATGTGACCGTTGATCACTGTAAACAGATTGTACGACTTTTACTATTGTATCTGATAGTTTTATATTAATGAGACCAGTGAAACTGTTTAGAGCACTATCTGTAGTTATCAGATCACACAAAGTAGAGACTTTAGGAGTATTCCTTTTTCCCTTTTACACAAACACGATATTTATCACCAGCTGGAGGAAAAGCATGGAAATTCACATTTGAACATTTCTTTTCCCAGGAAGAACACTGAGGAACTGAACAATAATGATTCGAACGACTTATAGCTTTCAAAATGATTGCAAATAATAAATATTTGTAAAAAATCACACAAAAACAAACACAAAACAAAGGAGAACGTAAGAACTACGTCGAGGTTTTTATTTATTCTGATTGTCACCAGGCGGCGTAGCGCTTATTTTGATTCGCCTAATATGAATAACTAATTCTCACCTCAATATAAAAGTCTTAATAATAATTCTATAAGTACATATAATATAAAGTTTTCATTTCACTCATTGAGTTTATTAGACTCTGAAACTAAACATGCCGCCCGCGTTGAAAGCATCGCCTTTCAAAACACATATGGATACGCATATACGAATACAGTTAACTTTGAGTGTGTTACACGCTTACTTTTCTCACTTTTAGTCACAGCTTCCATTTGCCTTTTGTATGGAAGGTAAGGTGCGAAAATGAACTTCATTCGAAAAAATTAGTGTTTAATGAATAAATGAATAGACTACCAATAGAAATCATTTATAAAAATAATCAAGAATGTGATGGAATACGAAAGGAACCCAAAATTATTCGCACAATTTGAATTTGATCAAAATTGCATTGACGTTGGCGAACTATATTTTTCACATTTGCCATATTGCTAGTTTAATTTTCATAGTTCTCTCCTCTTTTAATTTTTTTAACTTAACGCCGGTTCCGAACGACCAATAGGCTTGAAACTAAGTCATTACTCAACAGATTATTATATTTCGAACCTCTAAATTTCATGGGACCCCAGAGCAAGGTGAGACTCGAACCCACAATCCTCGGTTTACAAGCGATACACCTTACCGCTGGGCTACCAAGGTCTTAAAATAATAATTACTTAAGGCACCTATACACGGGCTTTCCAACGAACAGGAGTCAACGTGTGGAAGCGATATACCGTGGTGTGTGCGTTTTTGAAGCAGTAGCGGCGGTTTAGTTTTTTCAAACAATTGGTTACTGCAGTAGGTATTTAAAATAATAAATAAAATATATATCACTATGAATGTATTTCGCATTGTTTGGGTTTTAAAACCAATATTAACATTCAATAGATTTGTATATTATTCACTAAAAATGTTTACAGAGAGTTTCATTAGTATGGGTAAAATGCACACAACTCCCAGTGAGGTGGCAAGCATATTTGGTGATTATTTCGCCAATGTAACAGAGAAACTACTTCAGGATCACTTGAGAAACACTAGATCGACTTCCTGTACCGTCTCCAGGATGACAGGTAGAAGAAAATTTTTCTTCCAGCCTGTTACTTCGTCTGAAGTCATTTCGGTGGTGGCTGCCCTAAAGAATAAACCTAGCGGGCCTTGACGGTATGTCTGTTTATAATCGCTGGCATCGCTGGCATCATGACCACATTGCATATTTGATTAACCTCTCCATTAGTACTGGGAAATTTCCATCCTCATTGAAAACAGCGATGGTTGTACCTATTCTTAAGAAAGGTAATCCAGAAGATATGGTCAATTTTTGGCCAATATCTATTTTGAGAGTTTTTTCCAAAATCTTCGAAAGAGTCGTGTATATTAAACTATATGCATTTGTGTAAAGATTTAATATTCTTTCAGATTGTCAACATGGATTTCGCTTAGGTAAATCCACTCAGTCAGCTGCTAGTAACCTAATCGAGTTTGTTTACACGAATCTTGATGAGAGAAAGTATATAATGGGTATTTTCTTCGACTTATCCCGCGCGTTTGATACCATTAACTTCAACTTTGCTAAGAACAAACTGTATAACTTGGGATTCAGGGGTATCATTTCAGATTGGATAAGTGATTATCTAGCAGACAGGCGGATAACAGTAAGCGTTAATGGCGCCTGCTCGGCAGAGCATCAAATGAATGCTGGTGTGCCTCAGGGCTCCGTTCTGGGGCCATTAATTTTTTTGCTTTTTGTGAACGACTTACCTCAGTATATTAATGCTGAATTACTGACTTTTTTTGCTGATGACACTTCAGTAGTTGTCACAGCATTTACTCATGATGAACTTATCACCAAGACAAAAATGATAATAAACAGCTTCAATAACTGGTGTGATAGAAACCTCCTGATTTGTTATACTTCCAAAACGGAGTGTGTGTATTTTTCCTTACAGGATAACATAACCAATGTCGAGTTCAGTCATAATGGAACAAACTTCACCTCTACAAAACGTGTGAAGTTCTTATGTATTTTTGTAGACCAGAATCTACGGTGGTCTGATCATGTGGATTACCTGAGTAAGATATTCAATAAATCGAGGTATGCCTTGTCCCGCATAAGGGCTTCTATGCCATTTGAATCCTTGGTAACTGTTTGTTATAGCACTGTCTATTGCCACTTGTCATACAATGTTATTCTCTGGGGAAACTCAACTAATAGTTTCAGGATTTTTTCATCTCAAAAAAAAAGTTATCCGTACTATGTTGAATCTGCCTCCAAGAGAATCCTGCAGAGAATATTTCATTAGACATAAAATTTTCACTTTCCCATGTATATATATTTTAAACTGTATTCTGTTCATAAAAGAGAATATCAATTCATTTGAAACGCATAGTACGGTTCATAATTATCCGACGAGAAATAGCGCTTTACTGACTATCCCTAAACACAAAACTGCTAAATTTCAACAGAGCCATATATATCAGGGAATTAAATTATACAATCATCTACCTGAAAATTTTCGACATCTAAGCCAAATTCCACTTGCAATGTCTCAAGACAGTGCTACTATCCAAGGGTTATTATGGCGTGGAGGAGTTTATGCTGGATAATGCACTGACTTAATTTTGTACTTTACACTTAAAACCGTGATTTTAACTTGTTATTTTGTTTGTAACTCTCAGATAGATTTTCCATTTTACGGTTTGTGTTTTGATTGTTGAGTGCTGTTGTATTTTGCAATTGTTTGTAATTGACTTATCCTATACATTTGTCAAATGTATTAAAGGATTAATAAATTATTATTATTATTATTATGTCTGACTGCAGATCAATGTCCCGGTAATTTCTATGGGAATTTGTTGAGTTCTACAGTGACCTTCCCTGTTTGTGGCAGACAATATCAAAACACTATTTAGACCGAAATAAAAAAATGAAGCATACAAAATATTGAAAGAAGCTGCAAATAATTCACCCAAATGCTACAAATAGTACAATTGTCTCTAAAATCAATAATCTCCGAGGTGGGTTTCGAAAAAGAAAATAAAAAAGTTTTGAACTCGTAGAGAAGTAATACGGTGAGGACTTCGGAGATATTATAGTAGAAAATTTTGAATCTTGGTTATTCCTTCAGTTGCTAAATATCTGAGCAATACTGTTATTGGCGATGTGTCTTGACGTTTTATTAATGTAGTAACCACTACCAGGAGTTACAAAAAGGTTTCTTTTTTTGGAAGCCAACTTTCATACCAGATTCGGCGACGATTTTTATTTTCCTTTTTCTTGCACAAGTGCATATGTAGCCGCCACTGCCACTTGAGCTAAATATTCCTCTTCCTCAGACATCTTGCCATATAGTTTGGTAGACTAGACAGCATGGAAGAATGGACAAAATTCACGATGGAACTCGAGGAAAATAATCAACTTCTATTCCTTGATGTAATGATTCACAAACAGAATGGGACTCTCAAGACCACAGTCTCCAAGAGACCAACACATACGGGCCAATATCTTCACTTCGAATCAAACCATAACCTCGGCACCAAAGTAGGAGTAGCCAGATGCCTATACGACAAAGCTTCTGAGATATGCTCCAATCCTGAAGATCGTAATGAGGAATTCAACAACATCACAGAAACCCTCAGGAGAAATGGCTACCCCAGGAAGATCCTTGATAGGGCCAGAGAACCAAGGGAAACAAGAACGGAACCCCAACAAAAAACAAGCAATGACCCTACCGAAACCATCACCATATGTGAAAGGGCTATCGGAGAAAATAAGAAGGATTGGTAACAGATACAATGTGAGAACAGCGTTCAAGACCAATGGCACAATTAGAGGGAAACTCACGAAAGTGAAACCTGACAATGAAAATCAGAATACCAAGGATTGTGTATATGAAATACCATGTGAATGTGGCAGATCCTACGTTGGGGAAACTAAACGCCTTCTCAAAATAAGAATCAAAGAGCACCAAAAACTTGCTCAACAGGGGGAAATCGAAAAATCAAGGCTAGCCCAACACGCCTGGAACGAGGACCACAACATCAGATGGGACGGAGCTTCGATAATATCTAAAGAAGAAGGATGGAAAAGGAGGAAATTGAAAGAAGCAGCATTCATGGCTATAACTCCTAACCCAATCAGTGCACCCTCTCTGGAAATTAAGGATGTCTGGACACCAATAATAAGCTCTGAGGTAAGGAGGACGAACTCGGCCCAAGGAAGCAATTAACAACGAGATCTATATCAACCTAAGCTTCTGTGCATACCATCTGCGCAATATAGATTGAGTCAAGGTGACCTCTAAAACAGAAATTATACTTCATATATAACTCAAATTGTATAATAATTACCTGCTCGATAGACTAGTTGTTAGAGTGCTGGATTACAACTGAAAAAAACCCGTGTTCGAATCCCGATACTGTAACCACATAATTGAAAAAGTATGGTGCGTACGAGTCCAGACAGACTAATTTTGGCAAACACAGGTCCTTCTCAGGACCAACACCCTGAAGACGGCAGGCGAATGCTTGCCGAAACGTTGGTAAAAACTAACCGCTTAGATAATGGAAACAGCCCAAATAACATATCAACAAATACTCCATTATCAGGAATATCACGTTCACAATTAGACAGAACTATGGTTTTGTACGTACGTGTGTACGCAATCAGGTTGCACGTTATTGGTTGCACGTTTTTGGATGCACGTCGATGAATCAAGACATCGACGTCCGTGTGTAGCCCGCCTTAAGTTTTACCTTTATGTTGTGGAAGTCAATTAATACTGCATTTCTGTAACAGTTCAAGAACCAACGCGAATTGATTTGCTCCAATTTCCTAATCACTATGTCATAAAATCATTCAATAAAATAAAAACGTGCCTTGGGATAATCGTTTTATGATATGTTTATTTATTCTTCAAGTATTAATATAATCAGACTAACCAGTGGAAAAATTATTGCTTTTATGATTTGATGTTAATATTCCAAATTGCGATGTTAACTAGATAATAAGTTATCTCTGTGAATTGCAGCTTCGTAGTTGGCGTTCTAACTGATAAGAATAATTTGGTGTTTATTGACGTAAATTAGGCATATTTTCAACAGATAATTTTGAAACAAATCGTAAATATTTCATTTCATATGTGACCTTTTGGATACATATCACTTCTTTAGATGTTTATGAATGGCAGATTATCGACTATAAACCATTCATGCTAATCTACTAACAAATTGTTCTTATAAGAGTCATTTACAGGATAATTAAAAACAAAAGTTCCAATTTTTCATCAAAAATTCGTATAAAAGTGTTGGACAATATAGTTTTGTATTTGAAGATTTCTGTATTTATATGGTCGTTGAAATATAGAGGTGAAGTAGTATGAGAAACTTATGGAAATAAGATTACAAATGGGAGTATATACGTACCTATCTGAAAAAATATAAATATAGAAAACCGCATACCTATACGAATTCAATGGAGATATTAGTTGCAGATCCTCAAAAATGAGTAAAGAAAGTAATAAGATGATTGACTAACCTTAACCCTCCGTCGGGCGCGGCTGGCCTGAGAGGCCAGCAAAACACTTTTTTAAATGCCGCTCCTACACTAGGTGGCTGAGCGGGGCACCCCTCCCAACAGTTTCCTAACTCTAGGAGGGGAGTAGCATGGTTCAATCCATTCTGCCCTTAACCGTCCCCCGGTTTGCTGAGAACTCCCCTGGCTTGTGAGGCCGAGTGCGCCCAATTGCGTTATAAAATCGAAGGTGAGATTTTTAAACATATTTCGTTATAAATTCTCATGTGATTTCGATGGGGAATGGACTGGAACCACTAAAAAGAAAAATCTTCCTCAAAACTTTGTCTCATCAACTTGCGATTGAACAAATAGCACAGCGAAGTCTGAATACAGGTGGAATGCCGACTCAGCTGCAATTCCGATTGAAGAGGTGTTTACCTCAAGAAGCACATGAAATTTCTTCCTCCTTACCTCCCAAAAAACGCAAGTAAGGGATGTGCATGGCTGAAACAGGATTCAGGAGGATGATAAATTACGAATGTCAAAATTGTCATGAAACGATCTGCCTAAGCCATGTAAACTCTGTGCCAGACTTGTTATTCAAGTGCTACTTTGGAAGACCAAACATCAATTTTCACCCACGACTGAGGCGAACAATGAAGGCCCCACATCTGAAAAGACTTTTTAACACTTTCGTTTCCTGTTTTTTACTTTCATGATACATAGTCAGTTCAATTTCAAATTTTATTTTGCGTTAAATTAGCAATTTTGGTGGTTTTAGTTTAAGCTTCATTTTGTTCATTAAACTCCTTCTATTTTTCATTCAATTTGGTATATTTGCTTTCCTTAGACCCTACCTAAGGTGGCCATATCGCTGTTTTGAATTAAAATTTGATAAGGTGGGGGAAGAGGGCAAAATATGTGGGTGGCCTATCGGGCCGAGTGCGCCCGATTCCGTTTCGTTCAGAGGTGCGCCCGACGGAGGGTTAAGGAGTCCCAAGGGAATTTATTAACCAAAATTTTTCTGCATTCTAGTTCTTTTTCGGTTCCTAAAATTACAGGTCAATTCGACTTTTTTATATGTTTGATTGTTTTATTAGTGCTTTTGAATATTCGTGTGTATGTTTATTTCTTTTAAATTTTGGTTATTTTAACCAATATATAATTTATTACTTTTTTTGCGAGCTTCATCAGTAGGTATAAACAACATGAGATTTTCTCAAATGTTTTCTTCTGGAATTTAAAATAGAGATTTTCAATCTAGTTTTACGTAGTGTAGTCTTTTTTTATGTTATGTGATCATTTTATGAATAATCACACATTTCAATCAATAGTAGTTTATTCTATAATTGATAGTTAATAATGAATAACAGTACTTATATATTATACAGGTTGCCCAAAACTGCTAGGACACAATTTATTTTTATACTTGATGTAAGGTTTACCCATGAGAAGATTTGAAAGTTTACATGAAAAAATACATTTTTGTACGCTGTATAGAATTGATAGAAACAAATTGAATGAAATTTGACAGAAGTACATTTTAGAGAATAACTCTCCATTTGGTAATCAAAAAAACACAAAAAAAACTTTAGAAGAGCTTTAGCCACCCACACCCAGCAATTTTGGGACATCCTGTATATATATATATATATATATATATATATATATGTATATATATATATATATATATATATATATATATATATATTATATATATATATATATATATATATATATATATATTCATATATATATATATATATATATATATATATATATATATATATATATATATATGTATATATATATATATATATATATATATATGTATATATATATATATATATATATATGTATATATATTTATATATATATATATATATATATATATATATATATATATATATATATATATATATATATATATATATATATATATATTCAGAAAGATTTCCGCGGTCGGAAGTATTTGAAAAACTTGGTTCACGGAATGAACCGCGTGAAAGATTGGAAAAATCTCGACGTTTCGGCTCCTTTTGCGAAGCCATCTTCAGGAGAATTAGAAGGGGAATAATTCAGAATCGTGGCCTCAATCTGCCTACTCCACGATTCGAATTAGGAGGAATCGGAAACAATACGATTGCGTGGTCTCAACCTGCCTACTCCACTAACCGTACTGCTTCCTGTCAACTCTGAAGTCTCAACCTGCCTACTCTTCAGAGTCAACTGACGGGCCGATCGTCGCGTGGCCGTATTTATAGGGGAGGGGGGCGAATTTAGGTCCGTACCAAAGAACATTCACTTTCAGTAAGACACTCAGATATCTCCAACGCCCTTTCCCAACATCACACCCAAACAGGCCACATTATCGATTTCCCCAATACAAGAACTATTGCTCCCGTCCGATCTTTCAAATCCCGAATTTTCCGTGAAGCTGTAGAAATAGAAAAACGTCCAAATTGTTTGAACACCAGAGATGACAGTCACAGACTCCCATCAGCATGGAAACCACTTCTCAGTGGTCGCCATGTAACGCCCAATCAGAGTGCATCCCGCACTGATGAGGGTGAGTAGCCGCCCCCCTCTCCTATAAATACGGCCACGCGACGATCGGCCCGTCAGGAAGCAGTACGGTTAGTGGAGTAGGCAGGTTGAGACCTCGCAATCGTATTGTTTCCGATTCCTCCTAATTCGAATCGTAGAGTAGGCAGATTGAGGCCACGATTCTGAATTATTCCCCGTCTAATTCTCCTGAAGATGGCTTCGCAAAAGGAGCCGAAACTTCGAGATTTTTCAAATCTTTCACGCGGTTCATTCCGTGAACCAAGTTTTATATATATATATATATATATATATATATATATATATATATATATATATATATATATATATATATATATATATATATATATATTTATATATATGTGTGTGTGTGTGTGTGTGTGTGTGTAATCATAAAATATTGAATGAGATTTCAACAAGGAATTTATACAAATCAACTCAATCCAGATTTATCAAGAAACCTCAACGAACAAATGGGTAATTATCAAAGAAAATCAATTTGAATTGATAAGTTTAATTATTAAAATTGCTGTCTATCATAAATTAATTTCGAAAATATTCTCAACGAAAATAATTCCATCCAGTTATGACCTAGGTAAACAGATCTTCGATTTTAAAGCAGTAAGCAAGGATCAAAGTTTTATTTTGGAAATAATAAACATTTCATAATAAACAAAATTTATATTGAATTTTTAAAAGTTTCATTTAGTCCAAGAAACCGATTAGCAATGAAAGCCGGATAATAATGAAAATGATAATAATTCGTTGGCTTAGTATAATAGCATCGCTCCCGCAAAAGGCGAGTGGGTGGAATACGTCAATAAATTCGGAACAGTGGGTCAATTAGTGTCCTATCACTTTGGCACAATGACCCATAAATATAGGGGTCGAATTGAACTGGGTAATTTAGTTTACATTCGTACAAGAGAATGCAGAAATAAATATAATATTTTACAGAAACGTTGCATAATCCTTGATGATATCCATAATGTTTACGAATAAACTGCAGGTCGAAATGAGTGTGCGTTGGATTAGTTAAGGACATGGAATAAAATGTACGGACTATTATCAAAGTTTTTCTAAGATAAACTTCAATGCTACAAAGATATGAGTGAGAAACTGTTTAATTAGTTGGAGTAAATTGAGTGACATAGTTTTAAATATAAATTCCATACGTAATTTTTAAGAGGGCGTTAGTTATTAAATACATATGGGTTCTGAATTTTGATATTGCAAAAGTTATGAGAAAGTCACGAATTTCGGTAAAAAGCGCTAACTTGGCAATAAAATCAGTTTTCCTACATCAATAGCCTATTTTTGCCAATAAAAGATAAATAAATAAAAATACTGCACACACAAATATATATTGTATTAGGTAAATATATATATATATATATATATATATATATATATATATATATATATATATATATATATATATATATATATATATATATATATATATATATAATAATAATAATAATAATAATGATGTGGTTTATTCTGTGAAGTTACAGGTATAAACAGTAATCACAGAGGCGTGAGCCTGTACGTGATTTTAAACTAAACAAAATATAATACAGTAGCCGGTATTCAAATTAATTTATAAATTCTTGGGACACAAAGCACAATAACATGTAAAAACAAAAAAAGTTCAAAATCTTTTTCGGATGGTATCATTAGGGATTTATTACTGAATTGAAATATCTCCTTCCCTTTTCAATCACCCAACTTTTTAGTTTTTTCTTCTTCACATTCAGATTAACTATATTCCTCAGGTCTTTAGGCACTGCGGCATATATACGTGGGGCCAGATAGATGAAGCTTCTCTGGCCAATGCGTTTTTCTGCTCTAGGTGTGAGGTATTTACTCATCTTGTTACGCGTTTCATATTCATATTCAGCTTTTCTGAGTTGAATTTTCCGTGTGCTTACGCCAAGTAATATCTGCAGCACAAATAGTTGTTGGGGATTCATAACTTCGGAAACAGCAAATAAATCATCTGACGGAAACAGGAGAGGTTTTCCGTAGATCACACGGAGCAACCATTTTTGGATTACCTCAACCCGCCTCATATGACAACTATATGCTCCGCCCCAACCGATTATACCATATCTTATTTGGGACTGACATAGTGCTGAGTAAATCATATTCAAGCTTGTGGGATCTAAGTATTCTCTGAGGATTTTGAATTTGGTGAGTAAAAACCTCAGTTTGGTCACTAAATTATCTATATGTTTATCCCACTTCAGGTGTCGATCAATTGTAATGCCTAGATATTTTATGTGCTCGGCTTCAGGGATTGATGCTTCGTTATCAACTTCTAGGTTGCCCATATGTGGAAGTCCTGATTCGTAAGCGGCAAACGGTAAATATTTGGTTTTCAGTAAATTTATTGAGTTTATTCTCTCCGAACCACTGCTTTAAACTATAAAGATCTCTCTCTGCTTCTAGTTTTAGATTCCCCAAGTACTACTCTCGTACATTATTACAGTGTCATCTGCAAAATTGATAATCGTACCCTTTTTTTCCATTAACAACAGGCTGTTCACATATATATTGAATAGAACAGGTCCCAATACTGTACCCTGTTGTACCCCATATTCAACAGTTCTTTCTTCGCTTGAATGCTCCTCTATTTTCACAAATTGGGTCCTATCTGATAAGTAGTTTTTCATCAGTTTGTATGTTTTACCCCGAAAGCCATTGAGGTAAAGTTTTCGTAATAGTTTTTTATGCGATACGGTGTCGAAGGCCTTCGCAAGGTCTATAATTACGCACAGACCCACCTTGCTTCCATCCATCCATCCGTATATTCTCTCCACAAGTTTTTTAATTGCATCCTCTGTAGATTTGCCCGTCCTGAAACCATACTGATTTTCAGATAAAATATTATTTTTGTTCAGAAAGTTAACAATTCGGACTTTAATTAATTTCTCTATTATTTTAGACAGATTAGTTGTTAAGCAAATCGGCCTATAATTTGATAAAGTGGTTTTATCTCCCGATTTGAACAGTGGTTTGATGACGCCCACTTTGAAGATGTTCGGAAATTCAGCAGTCTCAAAACATAGATTGGCCAGCAACATAATAGGTTCTACTATTTCATCTTGGATATTTTTTAGGAGTTCAGTCCTGATACCGTCATTTCCCGGAGCTCCACCGTTTTTCAGTTTTCCTATCATTTCTCTCACTTCATTTACAGAAGTGGGAAACAGAAAAAATGATTTGTCGCAATGACGTACTCCTACTTACTTTTCTGAAACTTCATCTATATTGTCTGCCAGTCGCTTTCCTATCTCACAAAAATATCTCCCGAATTCCTCCACCATTTCTCTTTTCGATGTTACTACTTGTCCATCAGTAGTTTTAACCGAATCTATCTTTGTTTCAGGCCTAGATCTTCCACAGAGATCATCAACATAAGACCAGAGAGATCTTACCTTCGAAGTATTCCTTGTGACAAATTTGTTTATGTGATTTTTCTTTGCAGCTTTTATCAACTTTTGCAACACGTTTCGGTACTTTGCATATTGCTGCCTCAACCTCATATATATATACATATATATATATATATATATATATATATATATATATATATATATATATATATATATATATATATATATATATATATAAATTATTATATATATATATATATATATATAATATAATATATATATATATATATATATATATATATATATATATATATATATATATATATATATATATATATATATATATTGGATGACCCAGAGCTCCGAAATCGGTCCAAATATCGATATGAAATTTTTAAAGCAAATATAATCAGAATAAATCTATTTTTCAAAATTATTCATCCTTTTATTTTTTGATTTTTAAATTTTTTATGTAATTCCTAATAAAACTGCCATACTATTCCATATACCTAAACATAACAGTTTTTGAGTCATTAATTTTTTCTTAAAATGTTGACAGTTGTTGTGTCTTCAACAAAAATAGCCTATAACTTCTTTGCTATTGAGTCTATTGGTATGCGGTTTGGAATTTGGAAACATCGTCTCAAATATGTCGTGTCAAACTTTGTCGTGCTTCCAAATAACTGTGATACTTGATAAAACCTATGGTGAATTTGGCAAATTTTCAACGTTAATAATTATATCTATCTATATATTTAAGAAGTAATTTCTCTTACGATATAATTCAAATAGTTATAAAAGTACAATCTTCAATTAAAGAATCCTTCCAGCTATCTACAAATTATTCTAATCATCAAACTCTGATCGGATATGGATATAGGTATATCATCCCACTTGCTACCAAATATCGAAACCTCAAACGTATTCCAAGGTACCGCTTTGCCGAGCGCTTTGCTTATACACAATGCAACAGAACACCACTAATAACTTCATGAATTAAGATACAAAAGGACCTACGTTTCTAGATAATAACATCTCAACTCATAAGGCAGCGGTATTGTTTTTCATCGAAAGCTTTTCATGTATCATCTAGAACAATAAAATATCATCTACATTGTGTCGTTTTGCCATTAAACTAAACCGAAGTCCTTTGGTTAAATAACGTTTCTTGCTATTCAGAAAGACACTTAAATTATATAAAAACTCGTTATTGCCGACTAAAATTGTTTTTGTTGGTACAGGGAATGTTGTGGGCGTTTTAACCTCAAAATCGTGAATAATATACTTAATACGATTTACGAAAAAATATTCGATTACGACTGGTGTGGGTAGTTGGAAATTCATTATTATGTTGATCATAAATCACTGTATGTGATAGAGTTATTAATAAGAACTAACGACAATAAATATAAAAAGTTGTTCAGTGACAATAAAAATAAGTTAATGCGTTACTATGTACGAATAGTTTTAATATATAGAGAAACGTGTTCATTTGAATAATCAATATTAATCATGTCTCATCAAGTGATTGGCGTAAATTCCGTATCAGTATGAATAAAGTTCTAGTTGTTCCTTCGGTTAAATTCGTAAAGAAGATCTCTGAAAATGGGAACAAAGCAAGAATCAAAATCGTATCAATTTCACATTAAGGGTAAAAATATATTTTGTAGAAGATTAATTATGTTCAATATTTATGATGTAGTGAATTCTACGAGATATTTACAAATCCTTTTAATTCAGTTTCAAGCATTTTTAAACAAGTATCTCTTTATTCACTGGTTCGACCGTATAACATAAAATACCGACTTATAAAATAGATAGAAACCATGGATGGATAATTTGGCCAGCGGGGACTCCAGACTTGACAACTATAGATTTCTTAGTGATAAGATAGCGATATTCGAACTTGCAAAATTTAAATTTTATGTAAATCTCATCAGTGTTGCTCTAAAGACCCGGAATTATTTGTAAATTTTTGTTGTTATTTCACTGCTTTTCAGAACCTCAGAAGCCCCTAAAATCATCAACTCAGTCCATGTACAAATGTTCATCTTTCTAACTCAATTTCGAGGGGATTGAGGGGTGCAAAAATACTTCTGCCATCTTAAGGTAGCCAAAATTTTGAGTGAATTTTCACATATTTCCATGGTTTTTTCTGTTCAGAAACAACGTCAGATATGAAAGATCAACTTATTTGGCCTGATGGAGGCCTATGGAGATGACACAATGTACTGTATATATAATACTAGCTGACCCGGCAAACTTTGTTCTGCCATATAAATTATTATTTTTATCTATCTATCTTTTCATCTATCTGCCGATGTATCTCTATCTATCTATCTATCATTCTATCTATCTATAATTCTATCTATCTATCTACCTATATATCTATCTATTCATCTATCTGACCCGGAAAACGTGTTTAAATTATTAAAATGACTATTGAAAAATATGGGTTGTTGATAGAAGGGTGAAAATTCAGAGTTGTATGTATTTTTTAATGCAACATCATAAAAAAATTGAAAAAAAAATTTGCCTAATAAATTTATAAAAATGTTTGAGGTGATTCATACCCTAATCACTAAGGGGTATGAAAAATATAGTAGGACCTATTCTCAGACCGACTATTATTATTTTCGATTGCCATATTGCAACCCTACCGCGGATCTGTGGATAAAATTTAAAAAAATAAAAATCGCGATGGAAAAATAGGGGTTGGTCCTAGAAGAGTGAAAACTTAGGGTTGATGTATTTTTGAACGCTGTATCATAAAAAAATATTTTTTTTCTAAAAATAAAATAAAAAATGTTAATATATATATATATATTCATTTGGATTGGTTTTGTATCTGTATATTATAGATTGTTGGGATTTTTCCAACAGAAACTAACACAAAGAAAAGAGAAATTTTAGAAATGATACATATCCAAAAAAATCTACAAAATGTAATCAATAACCGTACAGACGTGAATAATTTGAGCACTGTGTACTCCCAAATATTATAAAAGGCGCATAACGCGAAGACACATGAAACGAATATGACTCGACACCTGTTTTTCGGATTCATGAACCAGTCGTTCACACGAGCTGGAACTTACCACAGCAAAAGAAAATAAAACAAAACGATCCGTAGTGAGGTACATTTTTAATATCATCCTTTTTATTGTGAACTAGTTTTAAATTATATTTTATCTTACAGACTCTTGATGAAACTCTTGTAAAAGGCTCCAAAAATAGAGCCGAAACGTCGAGTAAATTAAGTCAAATTTTATTAGTCATTTAATATCTGTTATACCACGAAAAATCCCAACAATATATATATATATATATATATATATATTAATATATATATATTTATATATATATATTGATATATATATATATATATATATATATATATTATATATATATATATATATATAATATATATATATATATTATATATATATATATATATATAGATATATAATATATATATATATATATATATATATATATAATATAATATATATATATATATATATATATATATATATATATATTCATGTATATTTATATATATATATATATATATATACATATATATATATATATATATATATATATATATATATATATATACATATATATATATATATATATATATATATACATATATTTGTCCACATCCAAAGTACCTGGGAGTGACATTCGACCGCTCACTCACCTACAAAACTCACATAAGGAAGATAGTAGGGAAAATAAAAACTAGAAATAATATCCTCCACAAATTGACAGGAAGTGGATGGGGAGCGAGTGCCACGGTTCTTAGAACGTCGGCCCTTGCGCTCGTTTACTCAACAGCAGAGTATTGTAGTCCTACATGGCTGAATAGCCCTCACATAAGAATGATAGACACTCAGTTAAACACCACCATGCGGCTGATAACAGGGACGGTCAGGTCCACTCCCACACAATGGCTCCCAGTTCTGTCTAATATTCCCCCTCCACACCTACGAAGACACCAGGCCCTGAAGAAGAAATGGCAGAAATGCGTAAATAACCACCATCTCCCTATACACCGGGACTGCATTAATCAATTCAGACTAAAATCCCGTAAACCAACATGGAGAATCGGAGAGCAGCTGGTAAGAGACAACTTCGACATCGGAGACGCCTGGCGCTGGGAGTGGAATAAATCTAACCCCGAAGTAAATGGACTGATACCAGACCCAACTGAGCGACCCGATGGTTTTGGCCTGCCTAGAAGATCCTGGACATCTCTCAATCGGTTGAGAACTGGCCATGGCCTGTGTAACTTCTGGAGGCATAAATGGGGGATGGCCGATAGCCCCGACTGCGACTGCGGACACCCCTCCCAGACACTGCACCATATTGCCACTGGGTGTCCTTTGAGAAGATTCTCGGGAACCATAGGGGAGCTCCATCTGCTCATGGGAGGCGCAACTGAATGGCTGAGTGGACTGGATATCTACCCATAGTTGACTGAGACCACCTTACCACTTTCTCAATTGTGTTCTCATACATTCTATGTTTTACTTTGTTCGTTTCAGTTACTTGCTTTATTTGTGTTATATTTAACTTGTTTATACTCTGTATGTATACCGTTTATACCGTTCTACACATGTATATATGTTTTTTAAAATAGCTGTATTCCTGCCATACGAAATAAATAAATAAATAACATATATTTGTGGTCCAGGAAGTCTGAAATGGATTCAAGAACAAAATTCAGAAAAAAGACTACTGATATGAATTCATTTCAAATATAATCGAAAGAACTAAAAGTCTCCATCATTTTAGATTTATACTAATTGCGTAGCAACTCTGAATGTTTTATCTGTATTTTTCAAATCGAAATAGTTCATGAAAAAATTGACTTCTTGTCCAGAACCATTCTCTATATTACTGATAATTTCATTTCATCGAAACTTGAAATGAACAGCCATAATTCGATTCGGATTAAGTAATATCGTGAAATTCGAGGCGATGGTTAATTTTTCGTGAATATATAAACTTAAGCCCAAATTTTATTTGCGTAAGTCGAAGAGATGGTACTGTAAAAGCAGAAGCAACACACTTTCTGAAGTTCAAGCCGAATTAGTATAGCTTAAATGAATTACAATAAATATAAGTGCAGATAACTAAATTTAGATGTTCTTGACATTTAAGAGTGGGCATTAATTTTCAATTTATTGAACATGCAAAATATTTGGTAGATGAAAAAGAGAAATTTTCAATATAGCATTGTGAGATTATGTAAATTAAAGCTTCAGAGATAAAAACGAAATGTTGTATTTAAACTATTGTTTCACTTATACGGCAAACGGAATAGAGATATTTAAAATAAATTATCTGTAGCAAATGTTTTCGGAGATTCAGTGGAGTACCGAATATAACAGATATAAAGTTAGTGAAAACCCCAAAAAATAATTATGGTAAGTAATTGCACAAGTGTCTCAAAATTACCGATAATTTTGCATGACAGGGTGTTGTCAAAAAATTGCATGAGTTCATTTTCATTTTCACTTTCGGTGTCGGGTTGTTTCTTCAAAATATGAAAATGACCGAATGCAGTTTTTCAAAGACAACACGCTGGAATACGAAATTATTCGGTTATTTTGATGCACGAGTGTAATTTTGGGGAATATTTCCCGAATTTTGGATAATTGCATTTCATTTACATGGGATTTTTGACAGGAGGGAAATATTCAGTAATAATATAACAAGAGAGTGAGAATAAATTGAAAATAATTGCGACAGATTTTTTCAAAACTTGTTGCCAGGCAATAGTCACGAAAGCCCGGAGGGCTCGAGTGGCTATTTCCAAATGGCAACAAGTTCTGTCAAATTATTTTCTATAATTTATCGAACTCCCGAGTATATTTGACTAGATTATTTTTTGATTCAACAATTCTGTAGGTATTAGAAAGTGCCACCGAACTTTGTTTGTGCTTTTCAGGATGTTTTTGTAAAATTTTTATTTTTGCATCTCTTGCATCTCGAGCATTTTTGAATTCTATATCATTGAAAGGATCAAATGACCTGTTATACTTATTAAAGTAAAGTTCTTGAACTAATTTTGCCGTTTTATTCCACATTGTCTTTATTACTGCTTCTTTATAATCATTTTCCTTTCTTTTCATGTTATAAGCCCAATCTTATTGATTGATCCAGAATATAATTTCTTTCTTTGGTGAAGGTCTTAAATTGTCTCCATATAGACTGATTACTTATTAGATTGTTTTTCGAAGTAGTTTCCAAAATATTTTTTGTTATTTCTGCATCAGAAAAGGTACTAAACCGATGATTTTCATCCATTTTGTATATCGCGTTGACACAATTAGGTAATTATTTTGACAACTATCTGACACTTGCTAAGCAAATAAAAGCTACAGTGATTATTCCAGAGAATAATCACAAAAGATTTTGTCCACGACTGTACTATGAATCATTCATTATACGTGTGCTTCCTGAAGTATAATTATACCTATTATTCACTAGTGTGTATAATGGTTTATTATACACTGCATGACGTCACACTCAAAACGTATGTCCAAACTTGAGACTATCATTCACATTGTCAGGATAGCATTGTTATTAGATTTTTAGGTTTTATGTAACTAAGATAACTTTTAGGCAAATTATTAAACTAATATTTAATATAATGCCCAATTTATTGAATATTTACTCTAATAAATTATCTATTTCATTTTTATCAGAGTGAAAGAAAGGAATGGAATCGATGTCCAGTGAAATAGTTGACGTTTACGTGAGTATGCAGTTTTCAGTGAACACAGAAAATGTTATGTCAACGCTTTTGATAACTATTTTTATTGTTGAAAACGCAGATCATTACTAATTTTTTCGAGGAAGTCGTGGACAAAGTATAGTATTCTACTCGCACAAAATTATAATTTTTCACTCGGGTGAATTGCGACACTCGCTTGCAGCTCGTGTCGCAAACATCACCCTCGTGAAAAATAGCAATCATTTTGTGCTCGTTGAATAATATACTATATGCCCACTATAATAATGACATCATTGGTTAAAACTTACTCTTTTGACAAATAAAGAAGCATTTCATTGGTTTTAAGAAACGTCAAAAAATAATCAGTTATAATATCACAAGAGCATCAAAAATAATCGATTATACTTCCGAGTCACGAGACGTATTTTGCGAAACATCCACGAGAGCGCAGCTCGAGTGATGTTTTAAGAAAATACGTCGAGTGACGAGGTCAGTATAACGATTATTTCCAATTGCTCGAGTGGTATTCGTTACGATTATATAACGAATAAAAAATATTATTTTTTTTGACAAACGTGAAAACGTCGTCAGTATGAAAACATTCATATTTTGACACGAGGCGAAACACCAAAACGATTATATCACGTCGTCAAGGGTATATTCACTTATCAATACGCAGTAGTTATGCAAAATTCACGGATTTTATTGGCTTATTCATACATGAGTTATATAATCGATATAATAAAACACTATTGATAACAACATCACGCACGTTTCAAAGTACAACTTCTTCGTCAGATACTGACTAAATATGATTGGATTGACAACTGAGTCAGCATCTGACGAAGAAGTTGTACTTTGGAACGCTTTGCATTATGCATTATAATTCAAATACATGTGAAAATAGCTATCGATATTGTTTCATTATGAATACAAAATGTTACCAAATATTTTCATTTTTAGTTAATAATTATATAAATGTTAGTACACTAATTGAAAGAGTTACTAAAAATGTATACTAGATGCAATTGTTTTTAAACCGGGTGCAGTAGGGGAGACCGGGTACAAAAGTAACGGCGGGTCGAAAGTAACAAATGCTCTGTAGGTTTGAAAAATTGTCAAAACCACACTTAGCTGTTGTCAGGTGATAGCCAGTGGCGCCACCTTCAGTTGCATTCAATCGCCGCTCGCGCCACGCACTGTTAGATCGTGTGAGAGGGCGCTACATTATTTCACAAATCAAAAGTAAATTTTTTGACGTTTACTTATTTAATGTTTATGTAGTATTAAAGGGATGATATTAATCTGAATATTTGCATATTGATACTCGATTAGATTGATTTTACAGTGCTTAAATTCGTTTTTGTCTAGCATGTTCCGTATCAAGGTTATCTTTCATGTTCTAACAAAAATGCTGTAGGGTATAAAAGAAACGCAGCCCTATGGGTACATAAGTAACATGTTACTTTTGTCCCCGTATTGATTTACTCTAAGTAAACTTTTTATGTGTGTGTGTTCATTTCAACAAAATAACCACCGCACGAATAACAACTAACATGGAAGTCTATCGAAAAGCGGCTGAAGAGCATTTTAATGACGTCGAAAAAATTTGAGCCATCGCAAAAAAATTGAATGTCCGCCATGTTACATTGCATAGATATATATAAAAAAATTTAAGCTAGAAATAATAGCGCAGTTGTAGACAAGGAGAATGAATTTGACGACGAAGATTGCTTCAACCTCGTTTGTTTAGAAAATTTTAGCAATAGTCGACTGAATGAGCATAGTTTACATTGTTTCGAATGCAAAATGTGGTCTCATAGGTACTGAACGCATCAATGAATTATGTGTGCCATAATTGCGAGTCTGAATAGAGAAGACTGACACTGAATTTTCCAAAAAATATTTGTTAGATTAAATATGTCATATCATATTCATTACAAACCCCTTTGCCCTGTTACTTTCGACCCACAACATGTTACTTTCGGCCCGCCAACGTGGTCGAAAGTAACAAATGACAAACTTTTTCAAAGTTTCTGTGAATCATGCAAAATACACAATAATAAGGTAATTTAAGATGCTAATGTATAGAACATAAACGGAATTTATGTATGGCTATATCAATTTCACCGAAATAATAACACCTAACGAGAAACCAAGACGAAAGTACAAAATGTTACTTTTGTACCCGGTCTCCCCTACTTAAAACGAGATTGAAATAAAATCCCACTGGAGGAACTTACTTAACCCTTCAGTCGGGGCGCCGGGTCTGTGAGACCCAACCATTTGGATATAATTCAAATCTAGGCAGAACTCGCTGCATCGCTGTAGGTTCAGGTACCTTCCCATCTTGGACGTTAATCTAATTGTAGCAAGTGGCGAAGATATAGTGGTTGTAGTTTGTGTTTTATTGCGCGATAAGTCTGTGAGACCCGGCGCCCTGTTTTGAGATAAAATTTTTCGTCAGGCGTGATTTCGGTAGTTCGTAGGTGAGTTTAATTTTTTCATTACATTATTGTTCTTTTTTGTAAAATTACGATTATTTGTACTTAAATCATCATTATATTGTGAAGTAAATTTTTCAAGAATGTGTATAGTAATTCAGTTATTGTTTCAGATAATGAGTTACGAGGTTGAAAAGGAGACTCCGACGACTATGGAAAGATTTAGAAACGTACGAAGAACCTGATGATGAAGAAGCGAAACTAGCTTCTGAGGAAGATATTCTAGAAGAAAGAAAATCTGATAGTGAATCAGAGCAACACTGTCAAAAAGACACAAAAACAAAATATTATTGTGAAAAATGTCATAAGTTCCTTTGTCTGACTCATCTTCAAGCTTGGTGTTCCACATGCTCAGATACCTCTATGAACCAATAGATATTGTTTTCTTATTATGTACTTAATATGTTTATGTCGATAAAATAAGTTAACGTTATGTCTTTTTTTTTATTTTCACATTTCGAGAATCATGTTTTTTTGTACACCGTTTTTGTAAGCGAATAATTCAGGTATTGGTTTTTGAAACTTAATTCTTTTTTTTTGAACCAATATTATGAATAAAGGTTAGTTTTATCGTTTCAATATGTTGTATTACTAAAAAACCTTTTACAAAAATGAAAAAAGGCAATGGGTCCGTCAGACCCGGCGCCCCGTTTGTTGTTACAATTCAGGGCGCCCCGACTGAAGGCTTAAATCTGAGAAGACAAACAGGAAGGAAAGAATATATTACTGCGCATAAAAAATTTTTTTTTTTAAATAATAATCTGAACATATTACAGAAGTGAACAAGACTACTCAAATGAAAATCGAAGAAAACATTTTATTTGATTTCGAAAACAAAATCTTCAAGTTACAAACAAATAAAGCGAAAGGTGTCGCGGGACATTCAGTTGGAGCCACAGTTCCTTTCATTATATATCATCTATAAAATAGCATAATAAATAAAATAATAGTTTAATTAAATGAAAAAAAAAACTTTGAAAGAAATTGTTATAAGATTGTAATTAGTAATTTTCAGAATTATTTTATTTTTAATTATCATGAAAATATTAACTAATCTACCTCATTATTACGTTTGATATTATTTTTCGTTTGTTGTAAGTGTAGGGCACATATGTTTGCGATTCAATTTTATGTAATCGTCTCGAAAAAATTGCATTTATATTATTATTGTATCCTATTGTAAATTTTGCTGCATAATTATTGATAAATCCAGAAAATATTGTAACAATAACTCTGAGTTTTATCAAGAAAATTAATGCTGAAATCGCTCTTTTTATATGAACAAAAATTGAAAATGTTGAAAAATTTATTTCATTTGATTATTCTGCCCCATTCCTGATTATCATTATACAAACAGGTAATTGATTATGCGTAAAAATTATATTTAATTATTCACTTTCAAATCATATGTAATATATAAAAATACACTGATATTATACTCATATTTTTACCCCGAGGCGAAGGTAAGGGGTTATAGTCTCCCGACAAAAAGTTAGTAGCTGGTCCGATTTTAAAAATTCCAACGGATATCGATATAACACAAGTGTTTTCGAAAATTTTTCTCCACGAAGAATAAGAAAATTATAGCGTTTTTCAGATTTTTTTGTCCATAGACATGTGGTGCTATCTATAAATCTTAAACCTAAACCGATTTTTACAATAATGAAATAAAATGATAGCATTTAATGTTTAGTTTTTTAATTTATATAATACATTCAAAAAATATTGACGACATGCACATGCGCCGAGGGGTTTTATCATTCCTAGTGCTACGCAGTGAGGTGTCCGGATTTTTATATTTATAGTTATATCATCATCGCTATCCACAACTTCTATTGAATCACAAGTCATTATGTATTAATAAAAAAAGAATAACGTTTGAAAGTTATTGAATTTACAAGAGAGGTATTCAATATTTAGAACAGCACAGTTTGTATTACAAATACTCAGATACAAATGAAACTTACATGCCATAAAAATTTCGTTTCAAAATTCACACAAAAATCAAGATCAGAAATTTTTTTGAATTCAATTTTTCTATATAAAGTATGTCAATTTTGATTCTCGCGAAATTGGTATGTGATATCAATTCATAGGGTTGCCATCCGTCCGGGTTTTCCCGGATTTGTCCTAGTTTAGGGGGCGTCCGGGGGTCGTCCGGGCGGGGCTTTCAAAATATGTCCGGGTAAAACCCGGACAAATTTTGTGTCCGGGTCTGTGAAGTTTGAGTGTCAGTGACGGAGATGAGCTATTAAATGCAAACCAGTTGTGGCCGAATTTTTTTGAAACATCTATATTCTAAACTGCTCAAAATTGCATAGTAATATTTTTGTATACCAGCTCACAATGAGAATGTAGAGTGAGTTTTTCTGCTAGGGTCGCAGTAATGGAGGAAGGAGAGAAACTTGCTAAATACACATACGCTTTCTTCTCTGATCAAAATAAAGTCTAATTTTAAAGACTTGAGTTGCTCCGACTTTTACAAATTCATGATGGAAAAGAAAAATATTTTGGGAAAAATTGGCAATTCTGAAAAATTAGTTGAATTAGTAAAAAGAACTTTATCTCTATATCTATATCTCTAATTGTTACTTACTTTTGATTTATAGTTAATAAATAATTTAGACTTCTGGGTACCTAACCTATCTAACCGAACTGGATGACCTATCCTATAATTTACTATTACAATTTAGAATCTAGTCTATTTGATTTTTAATCTACCAAAAATTATCGTCATGAGTTGTTTTTTATTTGATGATACCAAAAAAAAAAGAGAAAACTGTAAACTGTGTATAATAGAATTTTACTTATTTCTTGTTGTTCTGTTTATATGGCAAAGAAGCGGTTTAAAGTTTAAATAAATGAAAAAAATTAAATATAAACGATGTTTTATTTTATTGAAAAAAAATTTTACGGGGTTTCCGGGGAGAAACAAAATTTCACAGAAATGTCCGGGGTTTTTAAAATTTTTGTCCGGCATCGGCAATTTAGGTGATGGCAACCCTATCAATTCAATGAGAAGTTAAAATTACTTATATCCTTCAACTTCTTTCTCAAAATCTTTTTCAAAAAATATTTCCATAATATTTCTGAAGGTTCTAAATTGATTATTAGAAACGACAGCAAGAAATTCCGAATTATACTGCCTATATTCCTGTATTTTTAGCAGTTTTTCACTTTAAAAACCTGCTTATTAAAATGGGTGCGATTAGCAAAGTTGAACCCAGGACCAGAATAGTTTTTCGTTCCATAACTTTTTATGATGCTTGGCACCAAATACTCAAATTCATATATATATATATATATATATATATATATATATATATATATATAAATTTGTGTATATTTTGCGACGATATATAAAAACACACATATATATATATATATATATATATATATATATATATCAATTTGAGTATTTGGTGCCAAGCATCATAAAAAGTCACATATATATATATATATATATATATATATATATATATATATATATATAATATATATATATATATATATATATATATATATATATATATATATATATATATATATATATATATATATATTTATATATATATATATATATATATATATCTATTAACTAACTTTATAAAGAAATAAAAAAACTAACTTTTCGCAGGTTGAAATAAACGCGTTTCGTCATAACATTGACTTCATCTCGTACTTGTTATGACGAAACGCGTTTACTCAATAGATTTTTATTTCAACCTGTGAAAAGTTAATTTTTTTATTTCTTTATAAAGTTATGAATATGGACGTTCACCAAGTAAATGCCAATTCCATTCAATATTATATATATATATATAAATAGAAAACAGAATTCTTCGTGTTATCGAAACACGTTCGTGGCAATAAAACCAAGTACTAGGACATTCATTTGAAACTAATCAAACAAACCTCCTAGCGGAGCTGGTTATACGAGTTCACGAAACATCGAAATGCCTCCATATACCTTGGACGGTGTATGTTAGAAACATTAAGTTGTTTATCACAATCAATGGAAATGATAGACAGTCTGTTTCGCCCTTATTTGCGGCTCATCAGTATCATCCATCCATCCATCGAAAGTGATAACCAACCAAATATTTCCAACGGCCTCATATTTTCCTTCAAGTGACTATATGGCATATAAATATGACACAGCGCCACCAGTCGGAAACAAATGAACCACATCTTACAGATAGATGAAAACATTTCAGCAACGCGAACTCGTACGTCCTGACACCCGATGGTGGTTACTATATTCGCTAAGCGAGAGTAAAGTTGCCACATCAAATCGATGAAACGCAACATTTACACACCGCCAGTAACAGCGCTCCGATTTTATCCTTTAAACAGGCAGCAAATGAATAGAAAACAGAATTCTTCGTGTTATCGAAACACGTTCGTGGCAATAAAATCAAGTACTAGGACATTTATTTGAAACTAATCAAACAAACCTCCTAGCGGAGCTGGTTATACGAGTTCACGAAACATCGAAATGCCTCCATATACCTTGGACGGTGTATGTTAGAAACATTAAGTTGTTTATCACAATCAATGGAAATGATAGACAGTCTGTTTCGCCCTTATTTGGGACTTATCAGTATCATCTATCTGTAAGATGTGGTTCATTTGTTTCCGACTGGTGGCGCTGTCTCATATTTATATGCCATAGAGTCACTTGAAGGAAAATATAAGGTCGTTAGAAATATTTCGTTGGTTATCACTTTCGATGGATGGATGATACTGATGAGCCGCAAATAAGGGCGAAACAGACTGTCTATCATTTCCATTGATTGTGATAAACAACTTAATGTTTCTAACATACACCGTCCAAGGTATATGGAGGCATTTCGATGTTTCGTGAACTCGTATAACCAGCTCCGCTAGGAGGTTTGTTTGATTAGTTTCAAATAAATGTCCTAGTACTTGATTTTATATATATATATATATATATATATATATATATATATATATATATATATATATATATATATATATATATATGTATATATATACAGGGTGATTCATTAAGGGTGGCGACCGGCCGTATCTCGAAAACCGTATGTCCTAGAATTTGGGGGAAAAAATTCTTGTATGAAAATCTACCCTAGAAAAACGATTGAAAATATTTTTGAGTCCATAGTTTACCGCTAGGTGGCGCAATCTACCACTTATAAAATATAATTGGATTTTTTACGAAATATTCCTCAATTTAGGCTGGTAAACGATAACAACTTTAGAAACTACTGTCCTAATTCTACAACTTTTGTTCGAGTCATTTTTCTGTATTACCTATTCTGAAATGGTGGGGAAAGTTCTCTTTCTTTGATATAAAAAATACTGTAACTCCATAATGCTTGAACCGATTTTCGAAAACATAGACTCTATGCAGAGAACATTAAATGCAGATTATAGTAAGAAATAACAAAAACACTTTTAATTTTCCAATCGGTAACTAGAGGGCGTTATGTAACACCTAGCTCTATTAATGATTTTTTTTGAGAAATTTCAAATGCAATGCTATAAATCTAACTAGCTAACAAAAAGCCAAATTTGATGACTTATTGACCTGTCAAAACCGCGAACTGATATCTCTTTTCATTCCAAAGATATTGGCATTTTTTTATGAGTGTTGATGATTGTTGGCTCGCCCAGTAAGGTGGAAGAGAAATTATGTTGCTTAAATTGTTTTGAAAATAAAGTAACAAGTAGAAACGCATCACAAAAATATTTATTAGCATTACATAATGAAACAGAACTAAGGGAGCTACTCATAACAGAAATTTACAAAACGCTCAAACTATCTCATTATTTTAAATACTCGAAATGCTTGCCAGTATTTGCTTTGAACTATTTCGGATAAAAATTTTCGGGTAAAAATTCAATCCCGTATCTCTCAAACGGTCTCTTATAGTTTTATATTCATGGACGAGCTGCAGTATTACGAATGATGTTAAACTAGTTGATGGAATCCGTCGTTACTACGTGATAATTTAACATGATTAACAAAACTAAATTTGATTTTACTACGTTTATTATCACAAAATATTTTGAAAAATATAACACTGCGATTGCAATTTCGGTCACTAGATCATCATCGGGCAGATTGAGTTAAGAACTGAATATAAAATAAATTATAGATTTGCGCTTACGGGTGGGAAAGGATTATTGCAGGTACCTAAATAGACAAGAGGAACATATTTCAAGAAGGGCTAATTGAGTGAATTTCACAAATTGGTACAATACAATGTTCTTAGAAAAGTCATTATTGTTTAAATACACTAAATATAGGAGAATATATCAAGTCAATGTGGTCGTTCAGCAAGATATCTTTTGCATTATTATTGAGTTTAAAAATTTCTAATGATTCTAAGTAAGTAAGTTTGGTTCCTTTCGGTAATTTGTGCATGATTTGAAAATTATCTATTTGTGGAAATGGGTGGTGGTTTTCACGGCAATGATTTGAAAACGTTGAATCCGTTTTATTTTTCAAAAAAGATTGTTGGTGTTCTTTAAATCTTGTCTTGAACGATCGACCAGTCTGACCTATATATACTCCTTTACATACAGGACAAATCAACTTATAAACTCCTGAACTTTCAAATTTTGAAGTGATATCTTTGGCATTGAATAAAAATCCTGAGAGTTTTGTCTTAGGTTTGAAAGCAATTTTAATATTACATTTAGGTATGACATTAGCAACTTTTCTGTTAGAGGACCAAAATATGTTAAAGATGTGAATTTTTCCGATTTTTCTACTTTTAATTGGGGATATATGCTGTTGTACGCTAGTTTATTACGTTTCTTGTTTATCATTTTATCTATCAAACTTGTATGAAAACCATTATTTGACGCAATTAGTTTTATAGTCGAAATTTCTTTCGCTAAATTTGTTACGGATAATGGAATTGAAAACGCTCTGTGGATCATTGAATTAAAAGCTGAATGTTTATGGGAAAGAGGATGATTTGAATCCGACGGAATACATATATCCGTGAAAGTTAGTTTTCTATATATATCGAAACTCAAAGTATTATTATTATGAAAGATAGTTAAATCCAAGAGGTTTATTTGTCGATCCAATTCTTTTTCAATTTTGAACTTTATATTTGGGTGAATGCTATTAATATAATTCAAAAATTGATCTAATTGTCTCGCGGTGGCCTTAAAACAAGCAATTACATCATCAACGTATCTATGCCAAAAACTTATATGCGATGCTTTTGTAGAATTGAATATTATGTTCTCTATATGTGACATGAAAATGTCTGCAATAAGCGGACTTAAGGGGGAACCCATAGCCAGCCCACTAGATTGTTCAAAAATTTTGTTATCAAACTGGAAGTAATTTTGACTAAGACATATATCTAATAAGAAAATGATATCATTTATTTTAATAATATCCATAGTGGATTGTTGCAAAATATCTAAGACAAGTGGTAAACACTCATCTGCTGGTATATTGGAGAACATATTATCAACATCGAAGCTAACAAGAAAAGAGTTAGCAGGAGTTACAAAGTTTTTCAGCTTCTGTACTAAATCAACAGAGTTCTTTACTGTATATTTTGGAGTGAAATTAGTTAATTTTCTGAATGAATGTGAAATTCAGATCTTTGGCTAATTTATACGTTGGGCTATTTATGTGAGAAACTACAGGTCGTATTGGGCTATTTTCTTTGTGGTTTTTTATTAATCCGTAAAGTTTTGGAGTTCCAGGGTTCATATGTATTATTGAAAAATTAGGTTTTGATAGTGTATTTGGGGAAATTTCCTGAAGGGCTTGTCTAACTGTTTTTTGAAATTTATTTGTTGGATCGACTGATATTTGTTTAATTTGTTCCGTTTGAAGAAAATTATTCATTTTGGAAACATAATCATTTCTTGAAAGAACTACTATCGCATCGGATTTATCTGCTTTAGTGATAGTTAAATTATTAATTTCAATTTTATGTTTCAAGGATTCTATGTCATCTAAATATTTATTTGGTTTTGGAACCTGATGGCTTCTAAGAATTTTTGAAATTTTGAATTCGGCTAACGCTGGTTCATCAGTATTTTTCAAAGCTAAAATAGATTCAACAGCTAATAATTCTTTCTCGTTTTTATCAATACTAATTGGAACGAATTTATGTCCTTTTTCTAACAGATTGACTTCCGAATTAGAAAATTCAATATCGCTGTAGTTTATGATTCTGTCACTGAATTCTCGGGATCTTTCTGATTGATGTATATTTGAATCTAACGTTACTTTTTGATTTTGTTTGAAACAGTTAGACAAGCCCTTCAGGAAATTTCCCCAAATACACTATCAAAACCTAATTTTTCAAAAATACATATGAACCCTGGAACTCCAAAACTTTACGGATTAATAAAAAACCACAAAGAAAATAGCCCAATACGACCTGTAGTTTCTCACATAAATAGCCCAACGTATAAATTAGCCAAAGATCTGAATTTCACATTCAGAAAATTAACTAATTTCACTCCAAAATATACAGTAAAGAACTCTGTTGATTTAGTACAGAAGCTGAAAAACTTTGTAACTCCTGCTAACTCTTTTCTTGTTAGCTTCGATGTTGATAATATGTTCTCCAATATACCAGCAGATGAGTGTTTACCACTTGTCTTAGATATTTTGCAACAATCCACTATGGATATTATTAAAATAAATGATGTCATTTTCTTATTAGATATATGTCTTAGTCAAAATTACTTCCAGTTTGATAACAAAATTTTTGAACAATCTAGTGGGCTGGCTATGGGTTCCCCCTTAAGTCCGCTTATTGCAGACATTTTCATGTCACATATAGAGAACATAATATTCAATTCTACAAAAGCATCGCATATAAGTTTTTGGCATAGATACGTTGATGATGTAATTGCTTGTTTTAAGGGCACCGCGAGACAATTAGATCAATTTTTGAATTATATTAATAGCATTCACCCAAATATAAAGTTCAAAAATTGAAAAAGAATTGGATCGACAAATAAACTTCTTGGATTTAACTATCTTTCATAATAATAATACTTTGAGTTTCGATATATATAGAAAACCAACTTTCACGGATATATGTATTCCGTCGGATTCAAATCATCCTCTTTCCCATAAACATTCAGCTTTTAATTCAATGATCCACAGAGCGTTTTCAATTCCATTATCCGTAACAAATTTAGCGAAAGAAATTTCGACTATAAAACTAATTGCGTCAAATAATGGTTTTTCATACAAGTTTGATAGATAAAATGATAAACAAGAAACGTAGTCAACTAGCGTACAACAGCATATATCCTCAATTAAAAGTAGAAAAATCGGAAAAATTCACATCTTTAACATATTTTGGTCCTCTAACAGAAAAAGTTGCTAATGTCATACCTAAATGTAGTATTAAAATTGCTTTCAACCTAAGACAAAGCTCTCAGGATTTTTATTCAATTCCAAAGATATCACTTCAAAATTTGAAAGTTCAGGAGTTTATAAGTTGATTTGTCCTGTATGTAAAGGAGTATATATAGGTCAGACTGGTCGATCGTTCAAGACAAGATTTAAACCACCAAAAATCTTTTTTGAAAAATAAAACGGATTCAACGTTTTCAAATCATTGCCGTGAAAACCACCACCCATTTCCACAAATAGATAATTTTCAAATCATGCACAAATTACCGAAAGGAACCAAACTTACTTACTTAGAATCATTAGAAATTTTTAAACTCAATAATAATGCAAAAGATATCTTGCTGAACGACCACATTGACTTGATATATTCTCCTATATTTAGTGTATTTAAACAATAATGACTTTTCTAAGAACATTGTATTGTACCAATTTGTGAAATTCACTCAATTAGCCCTTCTTGAAATATGTTCCTCTTGTCTATTTAGGTACCTGCAATAATCCTTTCCCACCCGTAAGCGCAAATCTATAATTTATTTTGTATTCAGTTCTTAACTCAATCTGCCCGATGATGGTCTAGTGACCGAAATTGCAATCGCAGTGTTATATTTTTCAAAATATTTTGTGATAATAAACGTAGTAAAATCAAATTTAGTTTTGTTAATGATGTTAAACTGTTGAGAGATAGATGTTTCAAAAGTCAGCAAGTTACCTATGGAAATGACACTAATTTTTTATGATTGTTTACTTTTAAGTTTTTATTGCTGTCAAATTTATTCTGACTGTTTGTTAACTAACTCTTTTATAATGCCTTTTTATTCAAATGAAGAGGCATATGATATGGTCAGTGTATATTATGAAAGTCTACAAAATGAAGTAATTGCTGAAAGGGAGTATGCGATACGATATCTTGAAAGACGGTGTCATTCTAGGAAATTATTCAAAAGATTGGCACAAAGATTGCGAGAAACCGGCAATGTTCAACCTATCGCATTAAGAAATAGGATACGTAGAAGTCCCAATGAAGAAAATGTTATCAACGTATTGGCGTAAGTTAAGTCTGAACCCCATTTGAGTATTCGAAAAATTGCAAGAGATCTAGGATTGAATTATTCTTTGGTGCAAAGAATATTAAGGGATTATAAAATGCATCCTTATCATATTATTTCACAACAGCATGAAATTAGCCCAGACAAAAATTGTAGATCAGATTATTATCTATGAAAAATTTCAAAATACTGTTTCTTCTAAGATTCGCCGTTTTTTAGATATACCTAACGATTCCAAAAGTTGAAAGAGTTGTAATCATCATAATATGCACGTTTCAACGCCACCTTTGAGCTAGTGTTTTTTGCATTTCTTTCAACTTTCTGAATCGTTGATCTCAAAGACAGTTGCTCTGAAGAAAAAATTTATTCAAACGTTTTTTATAGATAATTAGGTGATCTACAATTTTTGTCTAGACTAATTCCATGATAAAACTTACTGCTTTGCTGAAACCGTTTTTGTGGCATTCGACCCCGAGTAAATTTTTTTGCACGTATCAGATCGATGAGAACTTTTTAGATTTCATTTATAATGATGTTTTGAACAAACCTACCAATTTTCAGCTGGGTGCGAATTTTTTAACTTCACTCCTATTTTCTGGTCTAATTTGACCGGACTAATTTTGTTTCATTATGTAATGTTAGTAAATATTTTCATGATGCATTTCTACTTGTATTTTTTTATAATTTCAGCAACATTATTTCTCTTCCACCTTACAGGGCGAGCCAACAATCACCAACACTCATAAAAAAATGCCAATATCTATGGAATGAAACGAGATATCAGTTCGCGGTTTCGACAGGTCAATAAGTCATCAAATTTGGCTTTTTGTAAGCTAGTTAGATTTATAGCATTGCATTCGAAATTTCTCAAAAAAAATTATAAATAGAGCTAGGTGTTACATAACGCCCTCTAGTTGCCGATTGGAAAATTAAAAGTGTTTTTGTTATTTATAAATGAAATCTATATTCAATACTCTTTGCATAGAGTCTATGTTTCTGAAAATCGGTTCATGCATTATGGAGTCACAGTCTTTTTTATGTCAAAGAAAGAGAACTTCCCCTACCATTCCAGAATAGGTAATACAGCAAAATGACTTTAACAAAAGTTGTAGAATTAGGACAGTAGTTTCTAAAGTTGTTATCTTTTACCAGCCTAAATTGGGGAATATTTCGTAAAAAATCCAATTATATTTTATAAGTGGTAGATTGTGCCACCTAGCGGAAAACTATGGACTCAAAAATATTTTTAATCATTTTTTTAGGGCAGATTTTCATATAAGAATTTTTTTTCCCAAATTCTAGGACATACGGTTTCCGAGATACGGCCGGTCGCCACCCTTAATGAATCACCCTATATATATATATATATATATATATATATATATATAATATAAATATATAAATATAATATAATATATATATATATATATATATATATATATATATATATATATATATATATATATATATATATATATATATATATATATATATATATATATATATATATATATATATATATATATATATATATATATATATATATTCATATGTATATAAGTTTATGTATTTAAGCGTTGTTTACACGCAATTTCGAAGTAGTAATAGGGTTGAAAGTTTGTAAATAGGTGGTTTGGTATAATATCTTGGATGTGATTGTTTTTTGTTCGAATTGGTTGGGGGGTTGACCCCCCAGGAGAGGAAATAAATCTTGTTCACACGATAGAAGGCGCAATTTTGGAAGCATAGGGTTGAAAGTTTGTATGTAGGTTGTTTCGTATGATATCTTGGATTGTATTTATTTCGATATAAATTGGTTGCGGGGTTGACCCCCCGGAGAAGGAAATACATGTTGTTTACACGATAGAGGGCGTAATTTTTGTTTTTTGGATTCGGAACAAAAACCATAATCGAATGAATAGATTTTTTAAACTGGATACGTTCTGAAAACCTGCTTCTCTAATGCAGCTCGCTGCGATAGAGTTTTTTCATCAAATAGGTTCCTCTGGGTACCCTGATCTCGATATATCATTACATATCATATATCAATACGTCAAAATTTTGGCCATCCAGATTCAGGAGCAACAACCTGAACAGAGTTCGATTAATCATAGCCTTGATTGAAAAAACTTCTGTACAAATTTCTCGACTACTACAAATTGCCATAGAGCGAAATATTCAAAGAGTAAATATTTTGTGTAAATACCCACACATTATATGCTTATTAATAGTTCATAAATATTAATATAAGATTGATTAATAACCGTATTAATTAAAACAACTGAAGCTCCGTTCTCTTGTTTGGGCAATTCGAAATTGAATTACACCCACTTTATGAAAGCGAGTGCTTGGAATTCTTATTGGAATTATTATACGGTTCATTAATACCTGCCAGTTATTGCCGAAGGAATATTCGAGGCGTAATGGGTGCTATAAAATCTGTTCAAGTTTATGTTTGGGTTCGAATGTAGGGTATTTCATAAATCAAAAAAAAAAATGCGTGAGCAGCAGGGCTCGGTCACTATGATAGCATTTTCCCCTCATTTCTGTCCGTTCTACATACAAAATTTTAATCCTCTAAGTCACTTGGAAACCTGCACGTGAAAATTCTACATATAATTGGGCTGGTGAAAAAAAAATGGTGTTATAATAATAATAATAATAATAATATTTATTGATCTTAACAATTATTCACATTACATATACAACAATATTGCACTGAACAAAGTAGAGACAAGTCAAAATGAAAAGAACTTACTTTTTACAAAATCTAATAAATTCATTTATTGAATAAGGTTCGCCGTCCAAAATGAAACTATAAATGCGATTTCTGAATAACTTAAAATCTTCAACAACTTGTAAATGCTTAGGAAGCAAATTAAACAAACGCATGGCCATATACAGAGGTCCTCTTTCAAATCTAGTTGTACCATGGATTGGAAAGAAGAAGGGATGAACTTGCCTAGTATTATTTTTATTGATATATGGTAAAAAATAACTTTTCTGCAACTTGAGGAAGACAAAAAGACGATAAATGAATAGACCAAACACTGTTTGTATTCTGTTGGATCTAAAAACTCCGCGGCAGGATTCTCGAAAGCCCAAACCACACATTATCCTCAATACCCTTTTTTGAATGAGAAAAATTTCGTCAGCACTAGACGAACTGCCCCAAAAGATAATTCCATACGCTAGTACAGATTGGAAACTGGCGAAGTACAGAGTTCTCATAACTGCAGCCTCTACCTTGCTTCTGATCATGATAAGCATATAAGCAGCAGAGTTCAGAGTCTTTCTCAACTTAGCCGCATGATGATCCCACCGTAGATGTTTGTCTATAGCAACACCCAAGAAATTAACTGAGTCCTCCAAGGTGACAGTATTGCTACCAATGCACAGAGACGTAGGATAGCCTTCCACAGACTTTCCGCCGCGAAAGAAGATACCCTGAGTCTTGCTATGATTTAGAATTAGACCATTGTTGTTACACCACTTATCTACAGCCAAAACCGTATCCCTACCCGCCTGGATACAGGATGCGATATCCCTTGATATATATATAGGACACAAGGTAGGAACGAAGTTCCTTCGGATAATATAGAAACACCACAATTTGCGAAAACGAAACATGTGCATGTCAGGGCGCACGACAGAAGTGATAACTTATACTAATCCAAGTTGAAATAATCCATATCGAAATGTGGGGCTAAGAGCTCTTACGAGATTGTAAATAAAAAAATGAAAAAAGCCACCGATCACCTCTGGGATTCGAACCCAGAAACACGGCACACCGTGGTTCAGTACTTAGGATGCGGTTATAGTAGTAGTGGAGCCCAAGCGGGGATTTCGGGATTTACTAAAGCGCGGCAGATTAATATACAGGGGAATACCTTGTACCCGGTTAAGTACCTCCACAAAACATGAGGCCCATATATAAGGCCGCCCGTGAAGGATACAGGATCAGATTAGTAAAAAAAAATTGACCATCAGAAAATCTCGAGCGCGTCAGATTAAGGTAGGGTGAGTTAATTACATCCTAAAAAGTGTATATTCCACTAATCTGACAATTTGAGAGTGACGTAAAGAAAGGGGAGGGCAACAAAGTTGTAAAAAAAAAACGTCATCTCGACATTCTCGAGCGTAGCTAATTTTTTTTTTATTTTGAAGGAAATAATTCAAGAATAATGAAAAATATATAATCTGACGATTTCCGCAAGCCGAAATAACAAAAATTCGTCGATAAAGTTAAATGCGTGCAGCTGCGTGATGCCTACATTACCTTCTCCGCGTTTCTATTCCTCTCTCTCTCTTTCTCTATGTGTGTGTGTGTGTGTGTGTGTGTGTGTGTGTGTGTGTGTGTGTGTGTGTGTGTGTGTGTGTGTGTGTGTGTGACTATGTGACTCGATTATAACTTTCGAACGACTAAACCGATCGGAATCTACTAAACGGCGTTCTAAAGATTTCCCTCAAAATTAGATTTCCTGTGAATTTGAACCGATTCGGAGAGATAGATTTTGAGAAATTTTGAAAAATCTCAAAAAAAATAAGTGTTTTTTTTGGAATAACTTTTAAACGGCTTTATCGATCAACTTCAAAAACTAATCCGCCTTTGAGCTTGAAAAACCACGTCGATCGCCACCAAGCTGGTCAAAATCGGTTGATTCGTTCGAGAGATGTCGTGAACGAAAGAAACCCGAAAAAGTGTTTTTTCGGGATTACTCCGAAATGTTTGGTTCGATCAATTAAAATTGTGAAATTACTTATGAGGATGATAAAACTGCGTCGAATGCCGCCAACCGCGTGAAAATTGCTTGATCCATTCAACATAACAAAGTTATTGCGGTTTGAAAATTCCACAAATAGTGTTCTATGAAACTTCTATCAGACTTTCGAGCTGGGAGAGCTCAAATGCATAGAAATATTATTTCTTTGAACTCAGCGAGCTCAAAATATCACATAAATTATATTTTGAGCTCAAAAATGTCATAAGTACAATTTTAAGCGCCCAGGAATGCAATTAGCGGGAAGTTGCAGGGATGGCCTTTAAGGTGAACCGTTTTTCTAATTTTTTTTTGTCAGATCAGGTGAATCCCTCTAGATAATCGTCATATTATGAAACAGTACGTTTAGAACATAAAGATGAACCATTTATATCTTAATCTGACGCGCTTGAGTATTTCAAAATGGCGAATTTTTTTTGCATATTATGAAAATGGCCGCGAGTTTGCGTCCCATCGAAATCGTCAGATTAGTGAATGAGAGCTTTTTTTTGGTGCACTTAACACTCCCTTAGAAAATCTGACGCGCTCGATTAAATATTTTTTTTTTCATTTTCAACCCTTACATACAACCACCCGCATCATGCAAACGATCAGATTAACATACGTACATTATTAAAAATACGTAGGGCATTGATGCTATCAATATCTGACGCGCTCGAGGATGTCCATGCAACAGTTTTTTTTTATAGAATTAAAAATCTATAGCCGCTTCCCCCACCGATGTAAAGGTATATATCATATAACATTTTTTCTTCTTATCATCTAAGCTTTGCAACCCAATAGGTCTCTACGACGCTCGAGTAAATCCCCATTTAGCATCGTGGGCTCCCCTACTATAGTGGATGCGTTTTCTGACGACCAACTAGTCGCACGTATACGTCAGATCTCGCAGGAATGAATCAAATACATAATAATGTATCACTATGGTTATAGTGCTTGCGAATCGGTCGTCACATGACGGATGACGTTAGAAGTCGTTCAAACGCTTTGATATTTCAGGCGACTTTGTGCGAACGTCAAAATGGATATTGAAAAATTGATATCATTAGTTTTCGACATATTCACTTTTTCCCGACAGTAATAAAACTTTTAATAGCGGACTTTCTACATACTTACTGATAATATTGTTCAAAATTATTATTGTTGATATCCATGTTAATATGTACATTACAGAACAAAATACGCACTGACGAACAGTTCTGACGTGTACGTCCGACTAGTTGGTCGTCAGAAAACGCATCCACTATAACCGCAGCCTTAGACCACTCGATCGTCCAAGCAATGTAAATTTTAGACGCAAGTGTGTATATAACGAGAGGATAGCGTATCGCCAGGCTATATAATTGAATATAAACCTACAATACGTAGTTATTATTTTATGGAACAAATTTGTGAAGCTTTATCTTTTCATTTTCATTATTCCATATCTGATTCCTGTCGTAATCTGTTCTTTTATGCATATAACTGATACACAATTATTTCGATGTTTCACATCTGATGTTTTCGAGTTGCTTGTACATGAATTAATGAGTACAAATAATGCATTGGCGATTGACGTGGCGGAGTGGGATCAGAAAGAGAAGGGATGAGAGAACGGAAAGAAAGAGGGATATAGAGAAAGGTATATGATATTCGCTTGTGTTAACTAAAAGCGTGACTTTCGTCAGTCTACTTCCGTCACACTTTTAGTCTCGCATATTTTTCAGTTTGGTCCCGCAGCGAAATCCCTATCTCCTCCAAGCCTGCCTTAAGGAACTTCGTTCCAATAATTGTTACCCCCAAAGAGCACCTCCCGATTAATCTAGATTAACCGAATCTAGATTAACCGAAATCACATAAAAGTGTTCAGTCCTCTAACTGAATTTGGAGTGGCTGTGACATGGGAAATGCTCAAAAACGCTCCAAATATCAACATAAAAAAGTCGACGTTAAGAAAAATCTTTTGAAAACTTCAAGTGTTTATACTTTCCTTACATTAACTGAATTCACGAATCAAATTTGAACCCTCCAACTCAATCAACAGAGTTGCGAAAAGTTTCAAAACCACGAAAAAGCATGAAATCTCTTACATTAAAAAGACGGAGCTGGATTAAAATAGTTGAAATCACTACCGTGCATTTTCTCAACATCAACTCATTCCACGTGAGAAATTGCAAACATACAACTCAATTTGGATGAGTTGTGTAGATGCGCAAATCTTCAAACACCTTGAAAAAAATGGAGACGATTGAAGAAAAGAGCTTATACCATCAAAAGGTACCTTCTTAGCTTCAATTCAGTCCATTTACAAATTTTAAACCCTATAACTCAATCTTTCTAAATCGATTTTCAGGATCCATTCAAGCCCCAAAGAGCCCTAAGTGTGAATAGCGGATATGTTGTAGATGATCCATTTTCACATCATTTCCCACTGCTTTAACAATATGCTCACGTATATTTCCGCCAATCCCTTTAAAATGCCAAAATTTACGCAGAGTTTTGTTGTACCAGCAATATATATATATATATATATATATATATATATATATATATATATATATATATATATATATATATATATATATATACAGGGTTCCGATAAAGTATGGAACCAAGTAAATATCTTTCGAAGGAAAAGGAGAATATTTATGAAATTTTGCAGGTAAGTCCAATGGATCAAAATGCATCTGATATATGATTTTTTGTTGATAACATACTTCCGGTTGTACCGGAAATAGACCCTAAGTTGCTTATTTTAAATGGGATACCCTATATATTATTACATTTTTGGATTCTACTTAAGATTCTAGACAGATTTTATGCATTATGTCCTATACCTAAGTCTAAGCGTTTTGTTCCTATAAGGAAGCCTTTTTTACTTACTTTGGGTTAAATTCCTTGTTGAAAAGGACCTACTTTAATAGATTTTTTATAATATTTGGATAACTAGTCATACAGGGTGTGCAAAAATAAGATCAAAAATGAGATTGAGAAAACGGACAAAAATTAATTCAACTTCTCTTGAGATTTTTACATTACCGTAAAAAAACGTTCAGATAAACAAATTGATGTTGTGTGTATGCATATGTAGTAAGTAATAAACGAGTTCGATCTCAAATACGATCGTGGCTATCCTAGATCTAATTGTTTAACGATTGAATGCAAAATCGCCATATAAAAATATTAAATTGGCAATATTTCGAAAACTTCAAATTTTAGGTGAAGATAACCTCATACAAAGTTACCTTCTTTTTAAATGCTTAATACTACAGAATAAAGAAAATGGGCGGTTTCCATTTGAAAAAATTGATTTTTGTCAGTTTTCTCAATATCATTTTAGATCTTATTTTTTGCACACCCTGTATAACTAGTTATCCAAATATTATTCAAAATCTATCAAAATGGGTCCTTTTCAACAAGGAATCTAACCCAAAGTAAGTAAAAAAGGCTTCCTTATAGGAACAATTGATAATTATATTAGGGCTTACAGTCGTCGTTTTTGACATAAAAACCTGAATATGTCAAAAACGCTTAGACTTAGGTATAGGATATGATGCATAAAATCTGCTTAGAATCTTAAGTAGAATCCAAAAATGTAATAATATATAGGGTATTCCATTTAAAATAAGCGACTTAGGGTCTATTTCCGGTACAACCGGAAGTATATTATCAACAAAAAACCATACATCAGTTGCATTTTGCGCTATTGGACTCACCTGCAAAATTTCATAAATATTCTCCTTTTCGTTCGAAAGATATTTACTTGGTTCCATACTTTATCTCAACCCTGTATATATATATATATATATATATATATATATATATATATATGCATATATATATATATATATATATGTATATATATATATATATATATATATATATATATAACTTTTTAATTTATTATCAATAATAGGCTTGGTGAATCTCAAAAAACTCGATTTTATTAAAATGTTGACGTTTCATTCGTGGCTTTTTCAAAACTTTTTTTTGAAAAAGCCACGAATGTCGTGGCGAAACGTCAACTTTTTAATAAAATCGAGCTTTTTGATATTCACCAAGCCTGTTATTGCTGATAAATACCAAAAAGTTAAAAATAGATCACAAGCAACAAGAATTCAAATAAATAATTATATATATATATATATATATATATATATATATATATATATATATATATCTATATATATAATAATTAAGTAGAAGATAAAAATAATGTAGAACTCAATAATTTGAAACTTGTGAAATCAATATGGATCAGAGTAATTATTATATAGTATGTAAACAACCTCCCTTTTGAAAGATATTTATGCCCTAGCTAGCAGGGAGATTGGTTAAACATTTATGGGTTGTTCTCAGGAATAATAACAAAGTAGGTAAAATGAAGGTATTTACTGTTTTCTTTCACTTTTACATAAGACTTATCTTTTTTTGTTTGTTTTATTTAATGTTTCCTCGACGATGGAGATTTTTCTTTGGATGGATTGTGCTCTTGACTTCTGCCCTTTTTTGTAACTAGGTTCCTGGTAGCTCCAGATAACGTGGATTTCAAACTTCCAATAACGTGGATTTCAAACTTCAGATAATATGGCTTTTAGCTCTAACCAAGGTTAAACTCCAGACCAAGTGGCGTCTATCAGACGCCACAGATACTTAATGAATTTTACTAAACTTCAATAAACTATTCGTTAAATAGATATGAATATAATTTCAATATCTAGCGATGTTATTAGTTGAACAGTTATTTTGCGAGAGAGCGGTATTAGGTCTTTCACGTGCAAATTCAACTCTCTCTCCCTACTCTCTTGATGCGCAGGTCATTCATAGAGGAAAGTGACGTGTTGATAGCGTGAAATCACGGTACCTATTTCAGTGCAAAATGCAGTGGCTACAGTTACGTGGAGAGTTTACACTTTACAAAAGACTATTCAAGATAAATAGAAAGATGTGGAGATAACGACCAATGTAGTATATACAGGATTTATGAACAGTTTCAAAGGTTGTTGGTCAGGATGATTATTAAAAAAACCAATTCAATGATTTGCCGACGTTTCGTTTATTTTTATAAACTTCCTCAGGGCTCTGAAATGAACATAAATATTTTAGTCATGATAAGTTTACGTTACATTCTGACTGAAAAAGCCAACTAATGATGTAAGTTAATGTACTAACTATCTGTTTATATCTTGATCATTTATTGTGTTTTTTTTTCTCTCACTATCCATGAATGTTTGTAAAGTCATAAGTCAATGTCCGTAGTTATATGAATTTTCCAATTGTGTTTTTAAATTACTATATTTTATATAGTATTGCCATTTTCATGTTCATTTCAGAGCCCTGAGGAAGTTTATAAAAATAAACGAAACGTCGGCAAATCATTGAATTGGTTTTTTTAATAATCATCCCGACCAACAACCTTTGAAACTGTTCATCTATATAAATAGAAGGATCGCTTTAAGAAGAGTCTTCTAATCGAAATTATTGCAAATAATATCAGGATTTATGAAGGTTCTCATCAATAATATTCAGAAATTTATGTGTAAAAAGTAGTAATCCACATTTTGTATTTTCTCAAATATTATATATTGATTTGTTTCAAATGTTCAACAATTTTATTTGAAGATTAGTTTATAAAATATCGGCTATGTGCGAGTCGGACTCGCGCATAGGTTCCGTACCATTGACTATGGCTCCCTCAAATATTTATTTTATTTTAATTTCATTATTAAATATTAAAGTAAATACACAATTAAGTATTTCATGAATATTTCAAGTGCCTACCTATTACCTTTTAGTGATATCGAGCAAAAATATGCAAAAAATTGCGTTTTTTGTATGGGAGCCCCCCTTAAATATTTATTTTATTTCAATCTTATTATTTATTATTAAAGTTAATAGGTATACAATTAAGTATTTTGTGCATATTTCAAGTGCCTACCTATTACCTTTTAGTGATATCGAGCAAAAATATGCAAAAAATTGCGTTTTTTGTATGGGAGCTCCCTTTAAATATTCATTTTATTTTGATTTTATTATTCAGTATTAAAGTTAATAGGTATACAATTAAGTATTTTGTGCATATTTCAAGTGCCTACCTATTACCTTTTAGTGATATCGAGCAAAAATATGCAAAAAATTGCTTTTTTTGTATGGGAGCCCCCTTTAAATATTAATTTTATTTTAATCTTATTATTTATTATTTAAGTTAATAGGTATACAATTAAGTATTTTGTGCATATTTCAAGTGCCTACCTATTACCTTTTAGTGATATCGAGCAAAAATATGCAAAAAATTGCGTTTTCTGTATGGGAGCCCCCTTTAAATATTCATTTTATTTTAATTTTATTATTTATTATTAAAGTTAATAGCTATACAATTGAGTATTTTGTGCAAATTTCAAGTGCCTACCTATTACCTTTTAGTGATATCGAGCAAAAATATGCAAAAAATTGCGTTTTTTGTATGGGAGCCTCCCTTAAATATTTATTTTATTTCAATCTTATTATTTATTATTGAAGTTAATAGGTATACAATCAAGTATTTTGTGCATATTTCAAGTGCCTACCTATTACCTTTTAGTGATATCGAGCAAAAATATGCAAAAAATTGCGTTTTTTGTATGGGAGCCCCCCTTAAATATTTATTTTATTTCAATCTTATTATTTATTATTAAAGTTAATAGATATACAATTAAGTATTTTGTGCATATTTCAAGTGCCTACCTATTACCATTTAGTGATATCGAGCAAAAATATCCAAAAAATTGCGTTTTTTGTATGGGAGCCCCCCTTAAATATTTATTTTGTTTTAATCTTATTATTTATTATTAAAGTTAATAGGTATACAATTAAGTATTTTGTGCATATTTCAAGTGCCTACCTATTACCTTTTAGTGATATCGAGCAAAAATATGCAAAAAATTGCGTTTTTTGTATGGGAGCCCCCCTTAAATATTTATTTCAATTTAATTATCTATTATTGGAGTGAAAATACAACGGAGTATTTTGTGAATATTTCAACTGTCTAGCTATCGCAGATCTTGAGATACAGCCTGGTGACAGACATACGGACGGACAGACAGCGAAGTCTTAGTAATAGGGTTCCGTTTTTACCCTTTGGGTACGGAACCCTAATGAAAAGAAGTTTAAGTTACGTGAAGTATGTTTTCTACCACTATTTCAATACAAATAGGAATTGATGAATTGACCAATTTTGACAAAGTCTAACTTGTTTTATAAAACGGTAGTAGCATGAAACTTTTATATCACATCAGTTTCGACAATCTAATTTTTAACTCAGCTTCAAATTAATTATCTAGGTGGAATATATTTGTATAAACCTCGTTAGATTCGTACTACTTTAGTCAAAAACAAGGACATACTATTTATGCTTTCATCTTCAGTTTATTTCCATGAAATACGCGACTCATATCTTCATCGTTTATCTATATTATGAAATAAACTAATACAGATGGAACCATATGAGTAATCGATCAAATGCAATACATCGTACGACTCAAGATCAAATGTCACTTTATGACGTTGTTGATAAACACAAATCATAGACACCAAATTATTTGAGACGATCCCAAAATAATCAACCAAAGAACAATGAATTTGTTGTTATTTTGGACGATTACAAAATGAAATATGGAAAACCTAGGAATAAAAAATTATTGAAAGTATTATTAGTGGTCGATATTCGACCGTCATTCAATACATTTTCAAGCTTAAATGTTATTGAGGTTCTTTTGTCAAGTAGTGTACCTCTACAATCAATGTTTATAAGTTCGTATTATTGAGTACGGGCCAGTATTTCTTTGTAATCGTGTATCAGAGATTGCGAATGTTAATCTCCAAAAAATGGTCGTCAATTTGAACATCCCTTCAATTTTTTTGTAATAATGTTTTTTATTTGTGTTTGTAATATTGTTACTTTACGCTACAAAATTATTGACACAAACTTACTGTTAGAAAAATCATCTATAGGTATTTTTTAAGTAAAAGATACCTATATGCAAGGTATCCAATTCTTCGTTAGTAATATGTTACTTTCACTTGTTCATTGTTGTTATCCATGGCCTTCTATTGATTTATGCATTTAATTTCAGAAAATTGTCATTTATTTGCGCGTTTCTAAGAAAAAGTTTATATTATCATATATTTTTGAAAAGTTTAAAAAAAGACAAATTTTTTAGTCTATAAATATACAGGGTATTCCATTTAAAAAACAAAAGTTTGCTTTATAACTCGAGAATAGTAAATATGTAACAAAAATTATCTACACCACTACATTCTAAGGAAAAATATCGATAAGAATGTTATATAACCTTTTCGATAAGATGAAAGATAACGGGGATCCCAAAATCCAACATTTTCAAAAATGCCCTGTACCTTAAAAACTAAAAGGGATATTGAAATTCTTTTGACGAAAAAGTAGCACAGTGTCGCGAAAACCGCAACCCGCTATCTTCAAAAATAACGGAGATACCATTCAAAAGTACCCAAAATGGGACATCCTGTACCTCTATAATCAATGTTTATAATGTTCGTTTTATTGAATACGGTCCAGTATTTCTTTGTAATCGCACATCAGAGATCGCGAATGTTAACCTCCACGGCCACGAAAATTACCCTCCACGGTCAGCCTTGAAGTAAATTTTCGGCAGCATTGACAAAACGTCGTTCTTACAAGGCTCGATTCTCGCGAGATATTTAACTGAAAAAAAAGCCACCCACTGACATAAAGCTTGCCTGTGACCGTTCGAAACAGCCCCTGAAGCCATTGTGATTCTCTCAGTCCTTCTCCTCAACTCAGCTCCTGCAATATGACAAAAAAAAACCGTATAAGCAGCAGAGCTGCGTCACTAAGGTCGTATTTTTTCGCGAGGAGATGTAATTCGAAAGTATAAACTATGGTTAGAACAAAACACGCTTTATAGGAAACCAAAATAAAAATCAGAAAACAAAACTTTATATTGGTTCTTTTGAAGGAATTTAGCTATCGACTTCACGACTTCATAATTTGATAGACAGGTATGTATCCATAAGAGAATGGTTCGCATTATTTTTCAGTCAATTTGGTTCAGGGAAAGGGGTGAAATGAGGTTTTAATCAGCAAATTTCGTTAAAAATCGAGTAATCTATCGTTTTAGGGGCATTTTGGTATACAGATTTCGATTTTAAAGTTTACATGGCATTTTAACATAAAATATTGGTAAGGGCAATAAAAATTGAAAATTATTATAAAAATTCAGTAATATGTTTTTTAGGTATAACAGATTCCGATTTTATGTACTATATGGTAATTCAATACAAAATTATGAAGGTATGGGGAGAAGGTAAAATGGAGAGGGGTTAAAAATTGAAAATTGTTGAAAAAATAGAGTAGTTTTCAAGTAACCAAAAATTGTTGCTATTTATAATAAAAATACTATATTAGCAAAAAAGTTTTTTTTCGAATATTTTCAGGTATTTTTTGTTTGAATTGTTCCAATACTCCGGCTAAATAGAATTATATTCATCGACAAAATAATATTTATCTCAGTACATCGTTATAAATCGTAGAAATATGAAGCATTGCTCCTATCCTCGCGTTTCACACAATTCTTCTGCAATTACGGCATGGTACACATAATAATACCAATAATGAACACACAGAACACATCCTGGTTACTGAGCAAGCCATAGAAAAAATTAGAGCACAGCATACTCTGCGTGATTTACTTCAGGTAATACACACCTCGGCCATATATCAGGGATTAGATGTGATAATGAACCTCGACTGAAGTTCACTTAATTGCCCTTGCGAAATGAGTTATAAGCCCCAGACCGGCCAGGTGATGCTGTTCATAAATTAAATATTAAATTATAAAACATATTTGGATCACACGTACATGCCGGCCACATTTATAAGCTCACACGAACTTAAAGGAAGTTTACAACGTTTATAGATATAATTGGCACCTGCTAATGGCCCTTGGTTTTTTCCAATATAGATTCCGGTTGATACCGATGGAAGGGAAAATTATGCATTCTGAGCGAACATCGGGTACGAAAAAATCGAACGGTTCATATCGAATTCAGAAACGTTTTTCGAAATTATGTCACCCAACACAATTTAGTTCATTTCAAATGTCACTTTGAAGATACAGATGAGGTCGATGAGGAATGTGATCACTTTTTTAGTTTTTCGTTTCTAACGCAATTATTTAGAAAAACGAATTCCTTTCGAAATTCAGCTAAACCTTAACAAGAGTCCTGCAGTTGCATCAATTATCTACGGAAGCAGCTTTCTTTAAAATTCATGAGTTATTTTGATATATTCAATATATATATATATATATATATATATATATATATATATATATATATATATATATATATATATATATATATATATATATATATATATATATATATAAAAGAATAAAATGAAGTACAACTTCCAAAAATAGTCAAGAAAAAATGAGGTTATAATAGAAACCGGTAACAAACACTTTCTTGTCTAGCATGTCAAAAAATCATAATAATTATGGGTAGGAACTACACTGGGATTTACACTATACATCATCCCATAAAAATTAAGTTTCGTTGCTTACTTTAAAATAAATTGTTGACATGTAAAGAAGTGTGCCGAAAAAAATGTACTTGACAATTGACGGATTGTCAGTAATGCCAATTGGCCTAGGACTATGAAGACAATTTAATTTACCAACTTCTACAGTGATAACAACCTAATTGAAAAACGCAAGACCATAAAAGGGAGTCCTTCAGGAAATGGAAATTTATGTTTACTGCATATTATTTGGAGTTAATTCGTTATTTTTATCTAAATGTAAAAGATAGGTAAAGGTAAATGATATTTAGGCCTTCTATATCCTTTCTGGAATTGAGAGATGAGAAATGAGACATTTATATAGTTTATTGGAAGTATCCAGTATTTTCACTCCATCATATGAGAAACTGTGATCCGATTCGCCACTCTTTCGTTTTTCCATAAATATAATAAAATTTAATTATTGAATAAACTACATTCTTTTCACTCACTTGGTTGCTGTTAGCATAAATTTTTAAAATTACCAGAGACTTCAAATTATAACCCTTACTTCATGTTCCATATATATATATATATATATATATATATATATATATATATATATATATATATATATATAAATATATTTTCAGGTTCTCGCGGAGATAATCTGGTTGTCTGGTTTCCCGGGTTTGTATCCGCGTATGGGCTTCGTCTTCGTTGAAGTCTGAGCAGACTTCAACGAAGCCGAAGCCCATAGGCGGATACAAACCCGGAAAACCAGACAACCATATATATATATATATATATATATATATATATATATATATATATATATATATATATATATATATATATATATATATATTAATATATATATATATATATATATATATATATATATATATATATATATATATATATATATATATATATATATATATATATAAATATATATATATATATATATATATATATATATATATATGTCTTTCTGGATGAACATTAGCAGAACATTTCAAACGAACGACGTCATGGGAAATCAAAGGTGCTAAAGCTGAAGTTTAATGGAATATCCTCATCTATAAATTGCTGAACACTCTGTTTCATATAATATCGATTTTTGATTTACTTTATCGGCTAATAATCTGCATGTTCTCCATAATCGCGAAACCATTATCGTTTCAGGAAACATAAAGTACAATACTTGAATTTTACCCTAGCAGTAGAAACGATCGGGTAATATATCGTCTACAAATTACCATGCCGACATGTACAAGCGTGAACTTTGAGCCTTAGATCATTATTTTTAATGGGGCCTTAAGACAGGCCGAGACCGCATGTATTTACTTAGCTAACAAGTGGCTTACGGTGAAGTGACCAAGAATCGGCCAGTGTAAGAAAGTACTGAAGAAGCTTGTGTGAAGAAGGCGAGGGTGAAGCAGACCCCCTGGTGGGTGAATAAAATTCCATCGAATACCTCTGGAGGTACAGAATATTCGTTCACCTATTAGTCAAGTGCAGTTCGACTTCTGAAAATAAATTTAATGCACAGGCCGACACCAATATTACTTCAGGCTATTTCAACCACACATAGTTCCCAATTACGTTTCTTTATAAGGCAAATGATTAGCGAGAAATAGCCAAAGTAGTGTTCTAAAATGAAACTACTAATAATTTTCAATTATACAAATGTTGCGATTACTACAATGATAATGAAGCTTCTGTTCATGATTAATTTGTAAAGCTCTTGTTCAAGGTTTTCAGCGAACAAAGCATTTCTTTCCTACCTAAGACTCAGATTCAACTAATTCAGGAAATGAAAAAAAAAATATAATACCTATGATTGCATATTTCATAGAGTACATATTGGACATATTTTTGTACATATTGGACATATGTGTTTCATTTTGCTTCTGAAATACGTCTCTTCGAAGCTGGAGCCAACAATACAGCTAATTTAGGAGATAAAGAAACAATATGGCATTAGATTGCAATCTTCGTAAAGTATTGCCAGTACGACATCGTCTCTATAAATCCAATTATTCAACTTTCTCCTTCCTTAGGCCTGAATTCAACTAATTTAGGAGAAGAAGAAACAATATTTCATTTTCGTAGAGTATTGGTCATATGATCTCGTGTATAAGGTTAACTTTATAGGTTTTTCAGATGCTTGGATTTTTGAGTTTTCTGCAACCACTTTCGTCTCTACGAAGCTGGAGCACAACACTTAAACTATCTCCTTCTGTAGGCATAGATACAACTAATTTGAGAGAGACCATAAGATTTCTTGTATAAGGTTTTAAGCAGGTTTTCACTTTGAAACCCTGCTTATTGAAATGGGTGCGATTAGTGAAGTATGTACATATGTATGTATGTATGTGCTTACACGATAAAGGGCCCAATTTTGAAGCAATAGGGTTGAAAATTTGTATCTAGGTAGTTTTGTATAATATCTTGCATGGGATTGGTTTTGGTTCGATTTGGTTGGAAAGTTGACCTCCCGCGGCAAAAAATAAAACTCGTTTACACGATAAAGGTCGCAATTTTGGGATAATAGGGTTAGAAGTTTGAAAGTAGGTATCTTCCAAAGATATCTTGGATCGGATTGGTTTTGGTTCCCATTGGTTGGGGGGTTGCTTCCCTGGAGGAAGAAATAAATCTATTTCACATGATAAAGAGCGTAATTTTGAAGCAATAGGATTGAAAGTTTGTGAGTAGGTAGTTTCGTATGATATATTGGATGAAATTGGTTTTGGGCGCTTACCCCAGGGGAAGAAATGAATCTTGTTTACACGATAGAAGGCAACATTTAGGGACTACAGAGATTTAAATATGCATTGAATGAGGCAACTAAGTTCAGACTTGTTAGATCTCTGGTCTACCCTCTATTTGATTACTGCTGTCCGGTGTACTATGAATTGCTAACAAAGAAAGAAAAATATAATTTGGCCAAAGTTCAGAATTCATGTCTTCGATTTGTAAGCTGTATTCCCTACAAAAGTCATATCACGCCCTACCGTAGTAAACTTGAAGAGATCACATTCGCACAGAGGGCAGAGTATTTACTGGCTGGTTTTCTTGCCAGATTGGTTGCCAGTGAAACTCCTGACTATCTTTTCAATAGATTGGAATTGCGTGGGTCAGCTCATCAGGTGAATATACGCCAGGCTGGTAATTACAGCGTTCCTCGGCATAGAACATCCAAATTTGAGGTTTGTTTTGATTATATGGCCCCTCATACGTTAAATAAGTATAAGGCTCTGTTTGAGGCTGATATCTCAATAAGTTCGTTCAAGAAAAAATTGTATAATCGGTTGAGAGAGGATAGTTTTGGTTTTGGTTAAGTTTTAAGTTTTAGTTAAGTTTTTGTTAGATTAGAATAAGTATATTGAAATAAGTATATTATTTGAATATTGTGTTGAGTTGTGTTCATGCGTAACTTAAGGCTTCTTATTTCTTACTAGGGAAAGATTTGTTAAATTTTTGATTGTTTTTTGATTGTCTTTTACAGTGTTAAGTTGTTCATACCGGAGGAGTGGAAGATTAGCTTGGCTAAACTCCTTCCAATTGTAAGCCTAGATGTAAGGCAATTACAATAAACTTATTTTTATTATTATTACTATTACTATAAGGTTGAAACCTTGTAGGTAGGTAGTTTCGTATACTATCTTGGATAGTATTTATTTCGATATGAATTGGTTGACTCCCCGGAGGAAGAGATAAATCTTATTTACACAATAAAGGGCGCAATTTTGTAGTAATAGAGTTGAAAATTTGTAAGTACGTACTTTCGTATGACATCTTGTATGCGATTGGTTTTGGTACCAATTGGTTGGGGGGTTGACCCCTCGGGGAGGAAATAAATATTGTTCACACATTAGAAGGCGGAATTGTTTTTGGATTTGGAACAAAAATCATAATTCAATGAATAAATCTTTTTAAACTGGATACGTTATGAAAGCCTGCTTTTATAATGCCGCTCGCTGCGGTAAAGTTTTTTATAAATCTTTTAATAAGTTTTTTTGATGCATAAGTTTTTGGTTCTGCTTCGAACGAATTCGTCTCTAGGAACCTTGAACAAATCAACTCTGCCCTTCCTTAGGCCTTTTTCAACTAATTTTAAGTAATTTTATATGTTGAAAAAATTATTGTGGTTAATATGTCTGAAATAAATCTGCGACACAATTCATGCACTCCTCGGCTTGTGTCTACCTTAAGACAGCCTGTATATCAGTTTCACCTTTTTGGTGACCCTGGATACGTGGTAAATCTCCAGATGAAGGTCAGATGATATTTCGCCCTGTACAAACTGCCCTAGAGACCCCTGTGGGGTTATCGGTGGTCGTCTCAGCAGAAGCACATCAATCTCACACCGTGAGTGGTCTTTCCCGTTCTTCGGAAACATTCATTTACATCTTGTCGAAATATGAATATGCTGGGCTGTTCCTCGATGGCAGAGCCTCATTTCGGCGCCGGATATAATTGAACTGAAAAATGCTTAATGAACGCATGCATACTTTTCAACATCTTCGATCACATCGTTTAGAAACAACCTATATATTTTTATATATTTTATGGATGTGGCCGCTAGTTGGTTAAAACCCATAACAAAATGAATAAATTTTGTAGAGTATATATATATATATATATATATATATATATATATATATATATATATATATATATATATATATATATATATTTATATTTATATATATATATTTATATATTTTTCTATATATAAATGTATATATATTTATATATTTATATATATATATATATATATATATTTATATATATCTATATATATATATATATATATATATATATATATATATATATATATATATATATATACAGTTTGTCTCACTGTCTCACATACAAATACCAAGTTGTGTAACTAACATAATATGAATTCTGAAAATGAATAGAAATTTAATGTTCCTTCATTCCACTAATGCCCCGACACATCCACCTTCTCGTTCAATGCATATAATCGTTTTTCTGGCGAATTCACGTAATACATTCCGTATCATTACTGTAGAAATTTCCTGGCATGTTTCTATATCTGTCCTCTCCAAATGGTCAACACCTTGAAACGGTCCTTTCTGATAAACTTTTTGTTTCAAGCAACCCCATAAAAAGTAATCAAGGGGGGTTAAGTCAGGGTATCTAGCAGGCCAAAAAAGCTCAGAATATCTGTGAATAACTTTTCCATGGAATGTATGTTCAAGATATTTCCTAACATTTGATGTACTGTGGCATGCGACACCATTTGTTGGAACCAAATACATTGACGTTCTTGTAAGGGTAGTTCGTTTAAGATGTCATTGAAGTGAGTTTGTAAAAACTGTAGATAACGTTCGGCATTTATAGATTGGCGAATAAAAAGGTCCTATTAATCTGTCCTTATAAATGCCACACCACACGTTCGTCTTAAATGAATATTGGTCATGAGACTTTATTACAAAATTGGGATTTTCATCAGACCACCAGCGACAATGTTGTGACGAGACAGTTCCATTTGACGAAAATGTTGACTCATCGGAAAATATTATACGCCTCGTGAAATAAGGGTCCTCTTCTAATTTTACTTGGATGAGATGGCAAAAATCAAAGCGCCTATCATACTCCCTTTCTTTCAATGTGTGAACGATTTTTGGTTTGAATGGTCTGTATTTATTCAGTTTTAAAATTCTTGCCACTGTATCTTTACTGACATTTTGTTGCATCGACGACTTCTAATGACATTTTTGCGCAATGACATTTTTGGATTTTCTACAACAGACAGCATTACTTCAACGGCGTATTCTTATCGGCAACCAGTTTTCGGCGTTTTCCATTAAAATGATTGTTAATACTTCCAGTATTCTTGAATTTATTTACGATTTTCGTAATAGTTTAATGACTGATATTTTTAATGGGATGTCTGTTATTAAAAATGGTCGCTGCTTCCCTATGCGTTTCATAATTTTCTCCCACAATTAAAACAATTTCTATTTTTTTTTCACAAGATAATATCGCTACCATTTTTATGTGTCTTATTACTTCTAATGCGTTTTGACATTTACTGTCAAACATATCTTGCTATTAACAAATCAACAAATTATTTCTTTGTCAGTGCATACTAGATTACACGTAACTTCAGTTAAATTTTCATTGGTATTGATATTTAAACGTAGTTTTCAGTTCTGAACAACTTTTTTCTTTGAAAATTTTCGATATTTTCCAATATAAAGGTACTTTACTCTAGAATAAAATTCATATTTTTCGACACACCGAGTATACAACTGAAAAAATTTGATATCTGATGATTGTATTTTTAGATTTTAGAACATGCAGAACTTTTTATGAAGAATAACTTTTTTCCTAAAATGAATAATGAAAAAGTTTTCCATATGGTTCCTACTTAGTAAGACAAACTGTATATATGTATGTATATATATATATATATATATATATATATATATATATATATATATATATATACATATATATATATATGCCATAAATATATACAGTTTGTCTCACTAAGTAGGAACCACATGGAAAACTTTATCATTATTCATTTTAGGAAAAAAAGTTATTCCTCATAAAAAGTTCTACATGTTCTAAAATCTAATATATATATATATATATATATATATATATATATATATATATATATATATATATATATATATATATATATATATATATATATATATATAACTAACCGAAACGTCGTGTTTATTAATTGTATAAATTTATTTTTTTCACCATTTTCCAACTTATTATTTACTAATCTCATTTCATTTCTCTTTTCAGATAATACTAATTCATTGAATTTAATTTTTCAGCTATTTTCTTTTGTTGCCATTTACTAATCAAATTTTCCTTTCTTTTATTTTTGTTTCAGATATATTTTTATAGACAATGGAAGTCCAGAATTCCACAAATACAGTTATAGAATGGATTAAAAAAGTACTCCCGCATCTGAATGTTCTCCTCCGATACAATAGTATGTATTTTCGGGGAAAATACATACTAGTAGTATTAATTGTTATTAACGGTTCATTTATTTGTTCCTAGTTGTAACACTCTTTTCTGATTATAGCTATTATCTAGAGTGAGGGTCCTTCAAGAACAAACGGTCAATGTTAAACTGAGTTAACGACTAATCATCCAAACTCCATATAATTATACTACTGGGTGTAGAGTAAATAAATTAATTCCTAATAAATTTTGTGGCTGTTAAATATCAAACCCGTGGAGCTCGTTTATTTCACTCAAAATTCAATCAGGACATTTCCGTCCAGTCTCTTATATTCGTCATGGCCATTAACTGGCCGGTAAATTGAAAATAACTGACCAATTTTCTTTTTCGTTTTTTTTTCAAGATTTTCTTACGAACCGCTCGTGCATTTTACGACCAACCGAGAGGATATCCCCTTATTTATTACATTCGTCCGATGGCATTTCGATAAATTATGAGGATAATGGTTCATCAAAATGATTTAGCGGAAACTTAAATTGAATTATCAAACTTTTTTATCGCAGAATTCTTTTAAATTGCGCGTGTCACGTTTTTTTTTGCTCATAAAGATATTTTGGGATCTATAAACTTGGTCAAACTGTAGCTGATCTAGTTCAGAAAAAAGTGAAGAATGTGAGGAATGACAGATTTGATAACCTCGTTTTTCACAATCTTACCTGCAGGCGATAAAGGAAAAATTAGAATTAAAGGTTAACATTATTAATGGTAGTATTACTTCAACGCACGTGCGATTATTTATAATAATACTAATAAGATCTTAAGTACTTTTTACCATCCAGATAACAATTTTAATAATTGAATTGACGTTAAGTGATACCAATTTTTATTGAGATTCACTTTATTTTCTCATTTTTGTTTCACCTGAGAATACGTGAGAATAACTTAGAAGAAGGTGGATATCCATGATGATAAATGAAATATATATATATATATATATATATATATATATATATATATATATATATATATATATATATTTATATATATATATATATATATATATTTTTATATATTTTATTATTTTATATATATATTTATATATATATAATTATATATATTTATATATATATATATATATATATATATATATATATATATATATATATATATATATATATTTATTCGAATTGTTGTTGCCTGTGAACTATTTCTAATCTCTTGAAAATTATTAGCAATAACAGGCTTGTTGAATCTTGATCTAGTAGACCATCTTAAAACTTTGAAAATACCTAACAACTACAAAT
>JARQZK010005112.1:137500-235000 GCA_030704885.1 Cynegetis impunctata | reverse complement strand
AATCTTAGTTTTTTTTTCAGAGTAAGGAAGGGGCGTCTGATATCGAAGTTGTGAGGAATATTGCAATGCGGCATTTTACTACATCAAACGTTTCAAGCTAATTTTAAGCTCTGGAGACGATGTCCAGACATTTTGTATTATGTATTATTTCGAATTATGACACTGTGTTCGAAGCATAGATTCACATAATGAAATATTTGACTACTATCGAAAATTATTTCAATTTTGGAGACAAATCGGTGGTTGATTTCCTTATTTCCTGAAAATTAACTGAAATAACCCGATTCAAATTGAATATAAAAATTGAATGGGTGGGGGGGGGGGGGGGTGGGGGGGGGGGGGGGTGGGGGGGGGGGGGGGTGGGGGGGGGGGGGGGTGGGGGGGGGGGGGGGTGGGGGGGGGGGGGGGTGCAATATATATAAACATATATATAAATATATATATATATATATAAATATTTGTTACGTGCTAACTGCCACGAAGCAGGAGTGTTTTCTATCTATATTAAAAGTGAAGAACGAAATTTCTGTCACTAAGACTTAAAACGAACTAGCTTAAATAAACGCTCAACTATCTGGCTTTGGTATTTGTGTCATATTCCTACGTTCCCACGTTATTTGCGCCCTTAAGGTTGACAAGTGCCAGAACACTCGGAACGTAGGTCCATGTAAAATTTCCAAAGCTGACAGTTTTAGAGCCATAAATTGAATGTAATGTATACAATAGTCTAGACAAAAAAGATTCACTACCTATATGAGTTTATCAGTCATAGAAACGAAACAATATTGAATATTTTCTTGTAACGTTATGAAATACCATCCACTGGCTAAACCAAATTTTACCGAGATCAGCCAGTAAAGAAGATTCGATGATTTCTAGAGTTACTTCAAATAGTAGGGGGAATAAAAATTCGTCGAAGACGGACAACGCTAAACGTACCTTCTTTTCGATTTGTCAATTGAGTTGATAAGACGAGAAAATATATTATAAAGGCAATAAAGTTTTCACCTTATAGTTTTCCCGAAGTTTGATAAGTTTTTCTTAAATATCATTTGCGCTAGGAAGCACAAGACCTCAGGAGTCCGATTTCAAGACCCCAGGAGCTTGGAAAACTATTTAAAGACCGTAGAAGTTTGTGGAAAACAATTAAAGACCTCAGCATTCCGAATTGAAGACCTCAGGAGTCCGAATTTGAAACCCCAGGAGCTTGTAAAACCATCTCAAGATCCCAAGAGTTCCAATTCAAACTCGGATCTTGGAAAAAGAATTAAAGAACCCAGGAGTTCCGAACGTTACAGGAGTGGAAGAAGACAACAAACAGATTAGTATACTGACAATACGAGCTCAAAATTTTATCTTTATTTATTTACTTCATTCATTTTAATTATTAATTTTTTGTAATCTTTGAAACAAGTTTTTCTAAATAATTTTAATAGAGATTTTAGTAAAGTTTTTGTATTGTTTCATTGTCTGTATGTGAATCAATCAGGTAAATTGTAAGTGGATTTTCCAAACATTTCAACTAGCCGGAGCATATATGTCAAGTAAAATATCTAAAATTTATTTTCATTACTTCATAAGGGGAATTCACGTTACAATCTTCAAAGCCTGCCTATAAAGTATCGATCTTAATAGCTCATCAGATTTCTTATATTATGCAGAAATATCAGGTAGGCATTGACATAATTTGAGAACACATTTCCTTATAGGTTGAATAATTTGTTCAAGGATGAATCTCATCTATCATTCTTTTCAAGATATCAGCTATTCATATGCAAAAGAAATCGAGCAAAGTTTAGCGCCAAAATCGTCCGTTAAAAAACCGATGCATTGAACAACAAACCCCACATGAAAGAGGATCGCGGGTCCCACAATGGGGCACGTGGAACAGGGATACACACACAGACATCGGACAGGCGCTCAACAGAAAGAAAAAGACAGAACCCTCGAGTATATCTTATTATGTTATTGTGCACCTTTAAGGTTATTTGTGCGGCGAAAAACGTTACATTCGGCCGTCTTCGGGCTTTATCGGCTTATCTCAATCTCATCTAATCGTGTTTTGTCATACACCCTCGTAATTTCATATGTGGCATATTCTGTTGCATTTTGGACAGTTGAATGAGTGCCAGCTGTCAAAAGCTGAGGTGACTCTTGAGACGTTAATTCGTTGGAAAGATTTTGATAGATTTCTCTGAAGGTCCATATTTATATTAAATATAGAAAAATACATTTGATATTTTTTTATTTTGGAGAAACATGAATGGCGAGGTATACCTATATATATATATATATATATATATATATATATATATATATATATATATATATAGAGAGAGAGAAAATGCTTAATCAGGTATGCAGTCTTAGGGCTGACTAAAAAGAAAACTCTTGTTTCTGTTCAAGCTTTCGAGTCTTTATTGGCTCTTCATCAGGAACTCTACAATAATCATCATAAAGATATAAACAACATCATAAAATGCCTCTAAACAGCTGATATTACTTACGAAAATGAGGTTGAATTCAACAGGTGGAAACAGTATAAACTTTTCGCCGAACATCAAAACGATATGGTTACAACCAAGCGTGTCACAAAATAAAATAAGAACATGAGATGGTGTAAAATAATAAAACATAAAAGAAAATGTGAGAGAGAACTGTTAAAAAACTTTCATTAAAAGGAAAATGCGAGAAAGAACTCCCACATGACATGTGACAAAGCAGCGTGGGACGCCGTTAGTCGTCTATGGAAAAACGTAAACCAGTTGACGGATTATATTGCCAACTTTAAATAACTCGATGATCAGCAAGGTGTGCCAACACCCGCTGCTTTGTCACTTGTCATGTGGGAGTTCTTTCTCGCATTTTCCTTTTAATGAAAGTTTTTTAACAGTTCTCTCTCACATTTTCTTTTATGTTTTATTATTTTACACCATCTCATGTTCTTATTTTATTTTGTGACACGTTTGGTTGTAACCATATCGTTTTGATGTTCGGCGAAAAGTTTGTACTGTTTCCATGCACCTGTTGAATTCAACCTCATTTTCGTAAGTAATATCTGTTTAGAGGCATTTTATAATGTTGTTTATATCTTTATGATGATTATTCTAGAGTTCCTGATGAAGAGCCAATAAAGACTCGAAAGCTTGAACAGAAACAAGAGTTTTCTTTTTAGTCAGCCCTAAGACTGCATACCTGATTAAGCATTTTCTCTCCTTAACTTAGACAGTCGTTTAACCTTAACAATTATATATATATATATATATATATATATATATATATATATATATATATATATATATATATATATATATATATATATATCAGTGGCGGCTCGTGAGGTTTTGGTTTTAGGAGGCTGCAAGAGGTGTTAAAAAATACACCATAGGCGAAAATTTCTAGGATTTCAAAGTCAACCGCCTTATAATTTAAAGAAAATCAAAGTAAAACAAGCACCCTAAGCTATTAATTTGTTTTTACTTTCGAGTGTCTACCTCGAGACCTACAACTCCTATTTACAATATTCACAAAAACTCTTCTTAGCCAATTAATCAAAAAAATCAGTAGGTACCTTAACGAATTTGTTAACAGCTGGTGAGAGCAAATAAAAAGTTATTATATAGTTTTGAAGATTAGCGGGATTCTGCGATCTTTAACGTTAGCAAAATGATCTATATCCTCATAAAATTTTTTGTCTTTCGCCAAAAGTTTTACCAATTCCTTTTCAATAGACAACAAACTAATATTTTTCAAACGATTCTGGCTCATTGAATTTCGTAAATAAGTTTTAATTCTCTTAAGAGTGGAAAACGAGCGCTCTACGGAAGCCGATGTCACCGGGATAGAAACAATTAGACATAAGAGTTTATAAACTTGGGGTAAATCTTGATTCAAATCATTATCAAAAAGGTATTTAATAGTCCTCACATGATTTTCATTTTGCCCAAAAATTTCATTGTCATTATAAACAACACACAGTTCACTTTTTATGGCCACCTTATCAAAAAAAGTGTATTTTTGACATAAATTTTCCAAAAGGTTATCTGGAAAATTAGCCAAAAATCCGGTTAACAAATTTTTATTGAGTAAGTCGAAGAAATGCAGTTCTTTCAAATCAGAGAACCTTATTTCTATTTGACCCCTAATAGTATCAAAAATTTCATAAAATATTTGCTTATAGTGAAGCTCCATATCTGCGTAACTGAATTTCTTTCGTTTTGGGCTAAATTGAGTCGTATCATCAGTAGTTTGAAATACAGAAAATATTTTTTTAAAATAAACTTCTGCCCGAAATTCTGAAATTTTTTCCAAAAGAAACTTGAGCCGATTTCGTGAGTAAATTACATCTGAAAACTTGTGCTGTAAGATTTGAAAAACTATTTCTGTTTGTTCAAAAATTAATTTAAAGATGTTTAAAAAATATATAAATTCCTTATCTTGTAAGTAAGATATTAATCCGCGTGCTGTATTTAAAGTTACTTTATCGGTGAAAAATTCCTCACTTTCAACTAGGTATAGAATTAAATCCTCAAATCCTAAGCGTCCCCAAACAGAGACTTTTTCACTAGTAAAAAGTAAACACTGCCAACAAAATAATTTATTTTTTACCTGTGATCCGGTTAGGCAAGGATATCTCTCAGAATTCCTTGTATTAAAACCGCGGTTTTGTTGTCTGTTACGCTGCACCAAATTGTTTAATTCAGGGGAAGGTCGCAATGTTTTTATCAAAACTTTATCCTCATAACTTAGTGCACTAAAGTTATGGGATAACAAATATTCCACTAAGTTACCATATAAATTTTAGAAATTAAATTCAGTAACCTCATTTTAAAACAATACGCGAGCAATATAAGTAAACACGCTGCCATTAGTAACTACGATCACACTACGATTCCTTTCCAACGAATTCACTCGATGCCACGCGAAATTCTATAGTTGTGATTGGTCGACATTGTATGAGACTGGGTTCCTATCCGTGTTGCCATTTACAAGTGTTTTACTTTTCTATTGCAATGAAGTATTCATTCGGAGTATTCGCACCATTGTTTGCTTTTCTGTAGCAGGCATAATGAACGTTGAGACTATACCTTTCCATGCCTCCGCAGCGTTGCCACAAATCTTGAAATGAATGAAATGCAGTAAATGTAAATACCTTCAATCGTAATTGATAAATTATATTATAAAATGTAGGTTGAAAGGAAGGTAGGTGCATAAAATAATATGATTTTGATTAATATGAATATGCTGAATGCTGACTATTCAATATAATATATTAGTGATACACGGAATATGATTGAGGAGGCTTAGCCTCCTTAGCCTCCTTTGACTAGCCGCCCCTGATATATTTATATTTATATTTATATATATATATATATATATATATATATATATATATATATATATATATATATATACCGTGACAGTCCCGGTATATTGCTCTTGTCCAGGAAAACGGGTGTAAAATGTAATAAGTAATGAATAATGGCTGTAAGTATTTTAATTCTAACAACAGGCCTATGAGGAGGGTGAGCGCTTACGTAGTGTCATATAAAATTACAAAATTTTGTAGACAAAATACATATAAAAATAAAATTTAACAATAATAACTAACCAAACAAAACACACTCTCAATAGTTGAACGAAACAAGAATCTATTAAAATAAAAGTAGAGAGATGTACACTTTATCAGGCAGAGAAACACGAGTGCTTTGTTTTGAAAGGAAATATTAACATTGTCAATTTGTTAATTAATTTATTGTTATTGTTTTTTTAGTTTGACAAAGAAAGTGTTTTTTTTAATTGGTTTTGAAGTTGGACAAAAAACTGTAGTTTTACAAAAAAAATAAGACTTAGTAATTGTTGAATTGAACAATTTTAGGAAGGATTTTAAACTTTATTTTACACTCGTTTCTAGATGGTGGACCAGAGAAAATTATCATTTAAAAGGAGAAAATATATATTTTTAAGTAGCATAGAATTGTTTTTATTTTTCAAAAGTGTGTAGAACTAACAATTTAGAGTTCCAGATTCCCCCCTCCCGTCATTTGCGAGTCTTAGAAAAAGGCTTAAAACTCACTATTTTGCTTCTGATTTTAAAAAAAAATTCCTGGGGAGGAAATTTATGGAATACTCCCAGAGATGCCGGTAAATCCATCCCATATTAATGTGTCCCGGTTTTACCAAAAAAAAAATTTTAAATATATATATATATATATATATATATATATATATATATATATATATATATATATATATATATATATATATATATATATATATTATATGAGGTTAAGGGTATTCCAACTAGAGGGGCTCTCTAATTACCAGTCAATTTGTACTACGAACTCTATTTTTCGTCAAACTTTGTGGACTTCATAGAAGTAAGATACTATGACAAAATTTTAAAGGAAACACACACGTGTTTCATTCCTCCCTGAAGTATGTGTCAGGGAGGCGGGCAGCTTGAGTTTGGGATTAACTCCTTCAGCCAGATCAGAGGATACACTTGTATGTACAAGTGCATTAAGGATAGGTGAGACGGGATATTTATGGAACATAGGAGGTGTGGGTAGGGTTCAGAGGATTAATACTGGCCCAGCATTCGCCTTGTAAGTTTGCAAGCAGTGACTTACATTACCATGAGGAAACCTCTGAAAAAAACTCATGGCAGACCAGTCGGCCCCGGGGTTTGAACCCGAGACCTCCCAAATACTAGCCAGCGTACCTAACATACTCGACTAACTAGCTTGGTAAATTTTAAAGCGGTACATTCCTCAGAAATAGTCCAATTCTTCGACATACAATTCCAAAGCGGTGGTGTAAGTCGAATAATCTGTCTGTTTCTGAGGAATGTACCGATTTCAATTTTGTCATAGTATTATCATATAGGTCCGAATTTAAAAATTCCAACTGATATCGATAAAACACATATGATTTCATGAGAAAAGTGTTCACAAAAATTTTGGGGGTACTTATCAGGTAAAACGACATGCACATGCGCCGAGGGGTTTTACCATTCCTAGTGCTACGCAGTAGGGTGTCCGGATTTTTTATTTAGTATTCATTTTTGTAATCTTATAGCGACTTGACTTATTATCTCCGAGTTCAGTTTTAAGGTTACTTAGCTCAATGAAAAGCCTTCTTAGATTGGGATCCAAGTTGAAGAAGATTTGGTTATTTGATATTTTGGGGCTGGGGTAAAAAAACGTACCTACGGTATCAACCTTGGTTGAATAGCATAATAGAAAACTGCGTCGAAGTAGAACGCCGAAGTGAGAAAAGGACCTCTCTATTCTTGGGACAATTTTCCTAGTACAGATAAGCGACCTCGAGTTTGTTAATGTTTTAATTTATCTTTGGACACCAGATGTAAAATCTAGGACAGAACCAATTCGTTCGGTCTCAGCCAGTTCTTATTCATTCTTTCATCTTAGGTACCAAAGTCTTGTTTTTTATTTCGTAATTTGTTTTCATTTATAGATTTATTTGTGTGAAAAGTATTATTCCGGTTTCAGACGTACTGTTTGAGAAATTATTAATTTTAGGATATGTTTTAGATTTCCTGTATATCAGGAATATTTTGTTCTTAATCAAAAGCATCTAATTTTACTATATATTTCCCGTATTCATTTTATTTCGGTGGTGCCCGAATAAATGTAATTCTATTTGAAAAATGAGGCTGAGGCTAGTTATATAGTTACCATTCAATCTAATATCAGCAGGTCTGCTAATATATATATATATATATATAAAAAAACGTACCTACGTTATCAACCTTGGTTGAATAGCATAATAGAAAACGGCGTCGAAGCAGAACGCCGAAGTGAGAAAAGGACCTCTCTATTCTTGGGACAATTTTCCTAGTACAGATAAGCGACCTCGAGTTTGTTAGTGTTTTAATTTATCTTTGGACACCAGATGTAAAATCTAGAACAAAACCAATTCGTTCGGTCTCAGCCAGTTCTTATTCATTCTTTCATCTTAGGTACCAAAGTCTTGTTTTTTATTTCGTAATTTGTTTTCATTTATAGATTTATTTGTGTGAAAAGTATTATTCCGGTTTCAGACGTACTGTTTGAGAAATTATTAATTTTAGGATATGTTTTAGATTTCCTGTATATCAGGAATATTTTGTTCTTAATCAAAAGCATCTAATTTTACTATATATTTCCCGTATTCATTTTATTTCGGTGGTGCCCGAATAAATGTAATTCTATTTGAAAAATGAGGCTGAGGCTAGTTATATAGTTACCATTCAATCTAATATCAGCAGGTCTGCTAATATTAGATGGTAAGGAAATACACAGAAACCCTTACCTAAGTAATATATAAAATAGATTCAGAATCATTTGGTTTATAGATGTATTATGTGTTATAGGCCGACGAATGTAAAATATTAAATTTCATATTGAATCTAAATGTAATTCGATATTTGGCAATATTCAATATTTCGCAAATATTCAGTTACTTGCCGACATTCCAGGAAATATAACAATTATAATATAAGATTAGGTATCTACACTCAAAGCTTCGATTACTTATAAATGTAAAATTTATTCAGTCACGTATAAAGCATCATAAAATACTATCCCCCGATAAAAATCCAAAGCGACAATCTCTTTTCAGACATCTGAACATATGTTCTTCTCCTAACATAAATTATTCCTTATTCTGTTTGCGCGCGTGCCTACGGGATCTTTTCAAAATACACAATAGATCCCTACGATACCCTCCATCGACCCGTAAAAGAGCAAAGCAAGACGGCAGACTCCGTAAGAAAACGGCTCGGCCAACCAACTACTTGCCACGTTCGAAGCGCAAATACGTTCAGAACTTTGATGACGTACTGCCACAGCACGCTTTGATGAATCCAATACAGTGGTGAATTGGTGATTTGTATTTTTATTTGTAGGAGGCTAAGCCAGTTTCGCGCGGGTTCCTTTGACCATTGGTCAGTTGTGTATTTAGCGCCCTTGTTTGCAAGCTGTGTTAAGCAATTTGACAAATGTTTATGCATTTAGGCCTTCTTTTTGAACAAATATCGAATAGGGTCACAATATCTTGCCGGTTTATACGGAATTTCTTATTAGACAATCATTTATGGGCAGTAGTGAAGTAGACGTTTTATTGCCTGTAAGAGATCAATCAATAATTAAATGTTTAGATGAAGGGCACGAAATGTTATCTGGCAACATTTTAAATTTCAGACAACTTCTTAGTAGTGTGTTTTTTGATAATTTCACCTAGATTGCCCTTCCCGTATTTGAGTTTTTGATTTCTGTTATTTGACATTAGGCATGTAACTAATGGTAAATGTCAAAAGTGATTGTTAGATGGTCCCTTTAAGAGATGAAAACCTTAATCAAATTAATATATAATGAAAAGATAAAAACTCACAATTTATTGCTACGGGCGTGAAACAATAAACCTAATGCTAGAAGGTCCTATTTGAATGTTTTTTCGACTATTTTCAACCATCAAATTCAAACGAATGCGATTTGTCCCAACAGAGCTAGGCACTGATAATTACTAACTAACTACTTTTACGTTAATTTGTTTGAAAAAAAGAAAACGATGGAAGTCCAAAAACTTTTTGTTCAGGTTTTAGAAAACAAGAAATACTATGGATCATAGAAAACTTCAACATTGTGTACCTACTTCTTGGAGTTCATACAAACGCATATTTAAATAAAAAAATTGTTAATTGAAGATGATTATCATTTACTAGCAATTTATAAAATATACGAAATAGGTACAGAGGTCCCTAAATCTATTGAATTTTATTTCGAAAAACGATGAATTCAATTTTTTCAATCTATCGTTAGTCATATCACAAACCCTTTTGAAATTGATTTTACCATTTCACCTTGTCTTACCTTTATTATATATATATATATATATATATATATATATATATATATATATATACATATACATATATATATATATATATTTATATATATATATATACATATACATATATATATATATATATATATATATATATATATATATATATATATATATATATATATATATATATATATATATATATATATATAGAAGAAGGGTAGTCTTTGCTGACTAGTTAGGATGCAATAAGGATAATAATATTTGGGTATAGCAGCAAGCAAAACGTGTACTCTTATAACACTATATTTCCGATATTTCGACAATGATTATTGTCATCTTCAGATGACAATAATCATATATATATATAGGTATACATGATAGACAGTCTGTTTCGCCCTTATTTGGGGCTCATCATTATCATCTATCCATCGAAAGTGATAACCAACCAAATATTTCTAACGGCGTTATATTTTCCTTCCAGTGACTATATGGCATATAAATATGACACAGCGCCACCAGTCGGAAACAAATGAACCACATCCTACAGATAGAAGACAACTTAATGTTTCTAACATACACCATCCTAAGGTATATGGGGGCATTTCGATGTTTCGTGAACTCGTATAACCAGCTCCGCTAGGAGGTTTGTTTGATTAGTTTCAAATAAATGTCCTAGTTCACTTCATTTTATATATATATATATATATATATATATATATATATATATATATATATATATATATATATATATATATATAATTATTTATTCGAATTGTTGTTGCCTGTGAACTATTTCTAATCTCTTGAAAATTATTAGCAATAACAGGCCTGTTGAATCTTAAAAAACTCGATTTTATTAAAAAGTTGACGTTTCGCCATGACATTCGTGGCTTTATCAAAAGTTTTTATAAAGCCACGAATGTCGTGGCGAAACGTCAACTTTTTAATAAAATCGAGTTTTTTAAGATTCAACAAGCCTGTTATTGCTAATAATTTTCAAGAGATTATATATATATATATATATATATATATATTTATCTTTGAAGTGGTTGGGTTTCTAGGTAAAGTAGTGAAATCAATTTATTCTATATAAATAAACGTTTCGGCGTATTTGCCTTCTTCAGTATGTAACAAACCATTGACATCTAAAAACAAACATACATTAATAATAGTTAAAATATATCTAGTTCACATCTCACTAAGCGTCTATATGGTTTCTTTAGTTTGGTCTAGTCAATACTGTCATTTATGTCATCGTTGCGTTCTGTAGTGTGGTTCTATGTCTCTTGTGTTCTTCTTCTACCTTGTGATTTCTTGAGCAGTGGCGTGTTTATATGACTAAGATGTTTTGTGTCTAACTTGTCATTTACAGTCTTTCCATTGTTCATTTGTATGTGGATCATTTCTAATATTTCTCGTCGTTTATGTTGGGGTTCGATTCCTAAAATTGTTGAGTCTTTGTAATTGAACTCGTGTTTTTCTGTTCTTTTATGTTTGTTGAGTGCTGTGGATGCGTTTTTTGTTTACTGATGTGCGTTCAGTCTTTCTTGTAGGTTCTGTGAAGTTTGGCCTATGTATTTCTTGTCACTTCAAAGATAAACATATGGAAGACTAGGTAACAATAATTCAAATTATATATATATATATATATATATATATATATATATATATATATATATATATATATATTTATATATATATACATCGGGCAGATGATGGTCTAGTGACCGAAATTGCAATCGCAGTGTTATATTTTTCAAAATATTTTGTGATAATCAACGTAGTAAATCCAAATTTAGTTTTGTTCATCATGTTAAATTATCACGTAGTAACGACGGATTCCATCAACTATTTATTTTACAATTGTTATATCATGAAATTTTGATGTATATGCAGTGTGTTCATAAATATCACTTAGATACGGATAGTTCGATGTCTCATATTATGACCAAACGCATTATTACAGGAACCTATACTGGGTGTAGAAAATTTAAAAATTTCTTCACAGCATTTCAACCTAATTCTGGTAGCGTAATTTTTTTCTTATGTTTAACATATGAACAATTTGATAGTTTTTTATTTTTTTCTCGATAACGGTCACACGTAGGTTCAAAGAAATGAGTTGTTATTCCTACTTTGTATTGGTAAATTCATTTATTTGAATGTTAGGTATCGAGGTAAATGTTACACTTCAATGGTAACTACTATAAGACTCACCCAATTATTTGTTTCTTCTTTGAGCAGATCAATTAATTATAACCGAAGATCTGAATATTTATGTACAAAAATGAATATATCAAAACAAAAACTAAAATCAATAATATTATTAAATAATATCAATGATAAATATAGAAGCTGATTCTTATCTTTATTATTAACAAATCAAGCTTCTGATTTTGTATAGGCCAGAGGTGCAATTATAGAATAATTGCTGTATAATTCGCTATGCGTAAAACTTATAAATTGATCTTAGATAGTTAATCTATATGAGTTAATAGGCCAACTAAAGGTTCCACTGTTGAATTATGATAGTAGATCGAGTTACAAATCAAGAAGTTTTTGACACCCAGTGGTGCACCCGTTCTTTTCTCGGAAGTACCTCCAGGCCATTTCGAATGTTAATAAAGCTGTACAGAATTGGACTGGAATAGTTTCAACAGAAGGAAAATGATATAATTCACTATATTCTTCGATTACTACTATATATATATATATATATATATATATATATATATATATATATATATATATATATATATATATATATATATATATATATATATATATATATATATATATATATATATATATATATATATATATATATATATATATATATATATATATATATATATATATATATATATATATATATATATATATATATATATATATATATATATATATATATATATATATATCTCTATATATATATATATATAAAATTCTCGTGTCACGGTGTTAGAAGTTAAACTCCTCTGAAATTGCTCTACCGATTCTCATGAAATTTTGTGTGCATATCGGGTATATCTGAGAATCGGCCAACATCTATTTTTCATTCCCCTCAGTGTTAAGGGTGGTCCATCCCTCAAATTTTATATTTTATTTTTCAGACAAAATCTTCTGTTCAATTTTTTTATAATACAGCATTCGAAAATACATATAATCTCAAATTTTCACTCCTCTACGATCAACCCCTATTTTTTATTCGTTAAATTTCTCCGAGATGGCTCGACCGATCCTCATGGAATTTTGTGTGCACATTTTTAAGTCTGAGAATCGGACAGAATCCATTTTTCATCCCCATAAATGTTGAGGGTCCGTCCAACCCTCAATTTTTATTTTTTCAGACTAAATTTTCTGTTCTATTTTTTTTATGATACAGCATTCAAAAATACATACAACCCTAAATTTTCACCCCTCTACGATCAACCCCTATTTTCATTTGTTGGTTATAATCTTTAATTTTTTTGGCAAGATTTATATTTTTATTTTGTCATGACTAGAATAAAAATTCCATCGCAATTTTCATTTTTTTTTTAATTTTATCCACAGATCCACAATAGAGTTGCAAGATGGCAATCGAAAATAACAATAGTCGATCTGAGAATATGTCGTACTATATTTTTCATACCCCTAAGTGATTAGGCTGGTCCACCCAAATTTTTTTGACAAAATTTTTTATTTTTATGATAGAAAATACATACAACTCTAAATTTTCACCCTTCTATCAACAACTCATATTTTTAAATAGCCATTTTTATAATTTAAACAACGTTTGCCGGGTCAGACATATTGATAAATAGATAAAATGATAGATTGTTAAATAGACAGATAGATAACTATCTAGATAGATAGATAGTTAGATAGATATAGATCGGCAGATAGATGAATAGATAGATAGATAAAAAAATTTATATGGCAGAACAACGTTTGCCGGGTCAGATAGTATATATATATATATATATATATATATATATATATATATATATATATATATATATATACATGAGATTACATTGACGTAAATGACAAAGAAACAAGTACGAAGAAATTGACGGACAAAAGAAATGAACTATAATTTTTGTATTAATCAAGTAACATAAAATTGAAACCTTTTTATTTCCACCATATCATAGATAAAAGAGACCTCCGCAACGTTTATTGAATATACTTTTAATGAAGCTAAATTTATAATATTTATTTTATTAAATAAGAAATCTTGTCATCGACCCTACTGTAATTTCAATATATTAGGATATCAGGTAAGCGGTCTGTCGGGAAATTGAAACTCTTATTTTCTTATCATCTCAACAAAACACCAAAAGAGTACAGGAATGCATTTGATTTTTCTATCGTACAAGTTATAGACTATCAAGATAATTATAAAAAAAAATTATTTTTAGAAATATAAAAAGAAACAAAAATTGTGTAAATTATAAATCTGATACGGGCCAATGAAGCAACATTTATTGCAAAATTTCACATCATATATAGATTACCTCCGCCAGGTGACAAACCGAAAGATTGACACTCGCATTGCACCGAAACTAGTCAGGCTGATTCTCACCCAGTCGTGTTGCATACATCGAATGTTGTATTTGTATTTTAATTTTTCCAAAACTCTACACCTGTAAGTTTTATTTGTGTGTTTTCCATGTTCAAAATTTAGGATTATCTTATATATATATATATATATATATATATATATATATATATATATATATATATATATATATATATATATATATATATATATATATATGATTTTTGTAGAAAATTTAGAAAAAAAGAATTTTGACAAAAAATTGCCGGATCTCGACACTGCGCCTGATACTCCAACTGTCTTCAACTATAGATGAGAACCATCCAGGTGAGTCATCCATAAGTGCAAAAAATCATATCAAAATTGGTAAAGCTGTTAAGGAGAACAATTATGGACAGAAACACACCGGAATTTATTAAAGAAATTATTGTAAATAGTGGGATTTAGTAAAAAATAACGTTTTGCAGGATTTTCCATCTGCTTCTTCAGGCATAAAGAGGTTTTCGTTCTTAAAAGTTGCACAATTGTTCTATACTAACATATTAAATTTCAAATATCAAGTACCTTCATAAAACATATCAATCGCTCAGTCATCAATTTAAAACAATTTACTACGGTCATTGATGAATTATACAATATGTGGACCAATACTTTATTCAAAGCACACATTCTAATTTTCGGCATATGCGCAAATATCGACATAACCTCAGACTCTGCCTTTTATAAAATTCAAATCCACATATTGTATATGATTGATCAATGATCATAGTAAATTGATTTGAAGTGATGTCTAATGGATTCACATGATTTATAGAAGTAATTATGCACCTTTATTGTGTATTATACAATTCGACTCTTCAACCACTGGGATGTTTGACCAACATAAACACCATCGCAATCTAAACAGCTCTATTTATACACAACATTACTTGAAAGTTCAACAGGGATTCTGTCTTTTAAGATCGATGTCCACTTGCGACACATTCAAGCAATAACGACCACAGGATAGATTTTGAGCAGGTTAAAATTTTAAAAACAGAAAAGAATTACGAAAGAAAAATTATTCATGAAAAAAGACAGATACCCAAAACTTAAGTATTATCAATTATCATTTATTAACTACTCTTAACAACAATGCAGTATATGATGGACAACTGGATAACTGAGCCAAATGAGGAGACCATGATAAGATCAAGAAGTAAACATTGACTATATAACCTACCGTGATTATTGAACATATTCAATTAAAACTGACAGCTCTTTACAATAGAAAGAAAAATCAGGTGTTTTCAAACTGTATTTTTACTTTAAGATCAATTTTATATAGTGACCTTTTGTATATTTTTATATTGTGCGAGTATTGTAATTTTATGTATTGTAGCAAGTTTGCAATGTTTACGTCAATAACCTCAACGTTCGGTAAGAACAATTTCGTGTGGAGTTTAAACATCTTTTAATATATCATTCTAATTTTGTAGAAGCCCTGAAGAAGCAATAAAATATTTGCGAAAGCTTGGCAAAGACATAAGAGTATCTCTTATTAAACAATAATCACCAACAAGGAATCGAATACCCTTAAATATAAATTAATATACTTATATATATATATATATATATATATATATATATATATATATATGAATCATTATTAGTGGAAGTACAGTCCTGAACGAATAAGACATATCAGTTGGTATATCAATTTTTAGAGAATGCGTACCATTTGCTCTCATTTTTCCCACAGGTTTACAGCTGTTGAAGCGGATTTTAATTAGAAATAATACTGTGTACAGGCAATAAATTCTAAAGATATGATTTAGTTTCGCCATCAATTGAGTGCGTCACTGGTCTGCGGAAATATATAAACTCAAAACTAGTGTTATCCGCGTCCGCATGTATGTTATAGCCTACTGTTAACCAATAGTTTCAGACTCAACATGACTTCAATTCATCTAAGACGGTAGGCACTGCAGTTTACCCTGAATTATCTTTATTTTAAATCAGGTAAATTCAACGAAAACATAAATCCTACAATTAAATATTTTATGAAATGATTAAGCTTACAACACTTATAGAAACGTCGGTGTAGAGTACCTAATAAGGAAATTTCTAACGAACTTCTTGAATATCTTATGAAACCATGCTGATTCGGCTAATCAGTATGAATAAGTGAGAAATGTTCTGGAGGTTTAGTATCTAAAGAAGCATAACTCAATCTTAATCACAATTTATTCAAATCAGTTTTATAGAATCATGTCCACATTGACTAATACACCGCATATGTAGTGATGAGCTAAATCTTGAAAACCACGACGAAACATGAAATCTCTATATAAAAATGAATAGAAGAGATTAAAAACCTGCAAAGTATGCTTTCTACGTGCCGAATGTCAACTCTTTGAGGGTCAATCTGTTGAAGTTGTGGAGGTGGGTAACATCTCAAAAGCCACGAAAAAACCCTTTTAAATAGTTGTTACTGTGTTAATGCTGAGTTTGATTGTTCAGGATTTAGTTGTTAAGGAATTTTGTTTGCATGCAGCGTTTTCTTGGAAATTTTAATGTTAACAAATGTGAGAACACCTAAACCTCAATATTCATTAAGTTAAGTTCCTTAAATTGTAAAGTTGACACAATACTGTTGCTTCATTATTTGTAATACTGTTCTTTGTATATTTTGTAGACGCCCTGAAGAAGAATTATAATAAATCCGAAAGCTTGGCAAAGAAAACAGAGTATCATTGGTGAAAACTAGGCCGATTCCCTTTGAAATTGAAACCTATATATATATATATATATATATATATATATATATATATACATATATATATATATATATATATATATATATATATATATATATATATATATATATATATATATATATATATATATATATATATATATATATATATATATATATATATATATATATATATATATATATATTTATATTTATATATATATATATATATATATATATTTATATTTTTTTATATATATATATTGGATTCATTATTTCACACCAACCTGAAATTTATTTCTCTTTTTGTAGTTGTTATTTAAATAATCCCCTTTTTATAAGATACTTATTTTTTCATCGTATTCATCTGCTAATTTGAACTTTCACAGTTTTCATATACATCTGTCCGGAAATCTATACATATGAACGATAATATATGACGTTAATTTTTAATGAAATTCAATAACTAATGAACTAATTAATTCATTTTCAGCTAGAGTTACTTCATAATGAACAGTTATCAATCCAGATTTCATAGAAATCATAATCTACATCTACTGTGAACCCAAAATAGTTTTCAACATAAAATTTAGTAGATATCTAATTAAAAAGAGCAATGAAGTAGGTACATACATTAATATAGATCAAGATAAAACGGTTGCAAAACGCAATTATCGCTACTAACGTAACTACTTATAAAATGTGTTGGTACATTTGTTATGAAAAAATTATACAAATCCGATCTAAACTGTTGATCTACTATCTTCTACGAAGGATTTCCACTTATTTGCAAAATGTACATTACCCTTCAATCATTTAATGAAACTCCCAACAATCCTTGTCATCGATTTAATTAGCCGATAATAGCAAAATCGTGATTTTTACAAGGTTTGCATCGGCGAATGAAAAAAACCGAACCCAATTAATAATAATCGCAGAGTAAGCATATTCTTCATTATCCAGCTCTCGTTTGAAGTACTTATCTTTCCGACGAAGATCTACTACATCGTTCTCAAGAAGAAAGGCGAACGGTGGCGAGCGTTTGATATAAACAAAGAGTCGATATTATCCATTCATAGGAAGTATTTTAAAATAATAATGACGCAGATCAATGATCGATCAACTTTTACAATGAATTGGTTATGTTATATTTTTGGGAAAATATCGGAAAATTAAATTTTTCCGCAAACGTCAAAAAATGACGACTTTTTTAACCTCAGTTCTCAATGTTAAAGTTTGATTTCACAGACGTCCTTTTGTTTTTCCTTTTTGTCCTGCCGTGAGCGTACAAAAAATTACACTTTTTTGTACGCTCACGGAAATTTCAAGAACGTCGGGCAGCGTACAGTTGGGTTCCGTATCTGACATAATGTAACCTGTAAGAAAAATTTTATGAATTTTACTACAAGTTATTTCTTAATACTCGGGTACTTACTAAAAACGCACAGTCCTATAATTCGTAGATAAGTGACTTTAAATGTTTCTGACAATTATTTTATTGAGTTGTCAAATTTGTGTTGCCTTGACATCTACAAAACCAGTGAGCAAAGCAATTATTTAGTTTTACGTTTTTTTACATCTAATCCTTCTTCAAAATATTATCTTAATTCTATCGTTTGAACACCGTTTGCGGAAAAAATCGCATGTTTTATTCGGAGAAAAGCACTTTTTGTGGCTTGACTAAAAAAAACATTTAGTCTCGCCACAAAAAGTATTACTTTTACTTCTCATAAAACAATATACTATTATTATGTTTGATCACAACCAGTAAACAGGAGGTTCTTTTAAGTCGTATTTCAATACAAGAAGCATTAAATATTTCTGGATATTTAACAAGATGTTAATATTGTTTTGCCGGGGTGGATTAGTGGAAGGAGGCAGCTAATTTAAGGCTTGCTGCACCTGGAAATATGTGTAACTTGAACCCTGTAATTTTAAATACATTAAAAGAATAGTTTCGGACATACGTATATCTGCAGCAAATACTTATAATAAAATGACAAAAATTGAAAAAAATACACAAAATACATAAATTATATTTTATAAATTGATTTTTTTTGGTGCAATGCTTTGTGTATATATCATTAAGAGAGGGTTAAATAATATACTGTTTGAATTGAATTAATTGCATTTACTTGGTGAAAGTTCATATTCATAACTTTATACAGAAACAAAAAACTAACTTTTCACAGGTTGAAATAAAATCTATTCAGTAAACCAGTTTCGTTATAACATTGACTTCATCTCGTACTAAATTATGGTATTACAAAATAATCTATTCATACAAAAAATTTAACATCATAGAGGGGTTCCTAGTTCCTAGAGAAACTAAATAACAATAAGCAATTCATTCAGAGTTATTGGTAGGTACCTACATTGAACAGATTACGAAGAGGAGAAGGGTTCACTTCAATCTGCTCGTTAACTAGGTTTCCGGAATTTTTATATTTATTGGTTTATAAGAATTTCCAACAGTTGGTTTTGTGAAAACTATTTTCTAACTGTAAGTTGTAATATATTATAATTATGATTAAAAGTATAGTTTTCTTGAATGAGATGACACGCATAATCAGAGTCCGTTTTCTGCTCAATATAATAGCTACGTTGGTGTTCGTGTATTCGAGTTTTGAAATTTCTAATTGTACGCCCTAATAGAATTTTTCACAATCCTTACCTACAGTTAAGTTTATAAACACCAGTAGGTTCATCTCTATAAATTTTTGATTTGTTGTTTCTAATCAATTTTCCGAACATATAGTTGGTTTTATATGAAACGTATATATATATATATATATATATATATATATATATATATATATATATATATATATATATATATACAGTGCTTTCATGATGAAAGGAACAAATTCATCAAAAAATTAGGTTTCTATTTCATGTTAAAATCCTCGGACAGGTCGATTAGTATTTTTATTTGGGCATTTTTCGCAATAAAAATTTTGTATACAGGGTGTCTCATTCAAGAGCTATGGCTTTGTCATTAGTTTGTTTAAAGGTAGTATCCTGTATATTATTTCACTTTACAATTCTACGATAAATTCTTATCACTTTTTGTGAACATACCATATGCCTCAACTCGATGGATTGCCAGAAACGGAGATAGTGGGTAATGAGAGGTACGATATGAAAACACACAAATGTAATTACTAATTTAATTTTTACATATGTTCCATCTGTTGTCCGTTTACTTCGAGACATTTTTGAAGTCGATTCAATGTTTCCCGTTGCACATTTTCAATTACTTCTGGACTGATAAGTCTTATTTCCTGCCTGATTCTCTCTTTTAGATCATCAATATTATTTGGTCTATTCAAATAAACTTTAGACTTCAAATAACCCCATAAGAAAAAATCCAATGGGGTTATGTCCGGTGATCTTGGCGGCCACTCAATCGGACCTCTCCGTCCTATCCATCTGTTGGGAAAAGTTGCATCAAGAAATTGTCGAACAGCGATTGAATAGTGAGGAGGTGCCCCATCTTGTTGAAACCATATCTCGTTATTAGGTATGTCAGGATCTTGTGGGTTAGGAAAACAAAACAGCTAAAGCCGGAATGAGTTCGAACTGGAGAAAGTTCAAGTAGTCCTCTCCGTTTAGTGTTCCTTCAAAAAAATAGGGACCAACTATACGATTTCGAACAATCGCTGCCCATGTATTAATTTTTTGAGGCCGCTGTGTGTGGCATTCTTGCATCCAATGAGGATTTCTCGGTCGCCCAATACCTACAGTTTTGTCTGTTGACGTGGCCATTTAAAGTAAAGGTGGCTTCATCAGAAAAAATTATGTTTGTAATGAAATTTAGATGTGATTATGAATTTCAAGAATCTGCTCACAAAACTGTACTCTGCGGTCAAAATCGTCTTCTAATAATTCATGTACCAGCTTAATTTATAGGGATGATACTTATTTACCTTAAGTATTTTATGCACGGACCCTACTGATAAATTGAAATTATTGGAAATTGTAGTAATGGATGTATGAGGGTTATCTTGGGTTTCTAGTAGAACGTTCAGCACTGTTTCTTCAGATACTCTCGGTGGTCTTCCTTTAGGTAAATCTCTAACGTGGCCGTATCTCCTGAATTTTGATTCAATTTTGCTGACTGTCGATCTAGTAATTGGCGGACGATCAGGATGATTTTCATTGAATAGATTGCAGACTTCTTCTTGTGAACGCACCCTATCTCCAAAACCAATCATCATAAGTACTTCAATACGTTCTCTCTCAAGTAATTGCATTTTCTTAAACAATGAAGTAGTGTAGTGCCTGGAGCGTTAAAAACGTGAAAACTGCGGACTATACAGCACCAGTGAATGAATTCAGATGGTACATGTGAAATTTCATTCTTCAGATTTAATGACAATGTTTACCTAAATTTTTTTTTGTACTTTTAATCCACATTTTAAATCTCCAGGTGCTCCACTATCTCCGTTATAATCTGGGAATTCATCAAGTTGAGGCATATGGTATGTTCACAAAAAGTGATAAGAATTTATCGTAGAATTGTAAAGTGAAATAACATACAGGGTATTACCTTTAAAAAAACTAATGACAAAGCCATAGCTCTTGAATGAGACACCCTGTATACAACATTTTTATTGCGAAAATTGCCCAAATAAAAATGCTAATCGACCTGTCCGAGGATTTCAACATGAAATAGAAACCTAATTTTTTAATGAATTTGTTCCTTTCATCATGAAAGCACTGTATATATATATATATATATATATATATATATATATATATATATATATATATATATATATATATATATATATATATATATATAAGACCATTACTTGTAGTCACTTATCTAAATTAAAATTATATTTATAACAAGAACATATTTTCATGGTATTACCTAAACACAATCATAGTGAGCTAAATTATTCTAATTTTTATAATGATCAACTATCATATAGGTACTCGTACTGGACAATTCATCAGTCCCTTTTGAGTGTTTTAAAATTTTTTGATTCCGAAAATAAGCATTTGAAGCTTCGCCTATTTTCAATTTCCCATAGATATTTGCTATTCAAAAAATTTAATAGAATTTCGTTCATTATGGTAAATGAAAAATATTGATTCAAGTTTCGTCTCTGGTGGTAGAACTGGGTATATTTATAAACACTAGACAATTATAGTTTACGAAAAAATTTATCTGTTTACAACTGCTTACCTTATATCAGTCACGTCAAAATAGCCCATAAGTGCTGTTCAGGACCAACAAGAGAGCATATAAGACGTGGCAACATCGGACAACTTGGCAACATCGAGAATACACAAGACACCGAGAGATAGAGAAATGCAAGGGACAAACGGGACTTATCATAAAACCCTCGTGGAAGACGCCCTTATTATAACATTACCGATCCGACGCTTCGAATATAGTGCATTTTTAGTTTTTTGTTTAAGACATTAATTATTTCTAAATTTGTAAATAAATTCGTCTGTTAGAGCGTTCTTTTCGTTAATCGTGCAACCCCTATCTTATCATTATTAGATCATATTCAAACACTGAGTAAATTCTTCAAGTGAAAATATACTTTCACGAATAAAAATATGTTTCTTAGATAGAACAACCTATAAAATAATGATTTTTAATAGTGAGAGTTGTTTTTTAGATCTAATATATGTCATACTTGGAGAAAAAATCCCATTTTCGCTTCAGATATTGTACTGTGATAAAATCTATACCTATACGTGTCACTTCACTCCCTTATGACAATTTCTATTAATTATCCATTTAAGATCATCGCCTAAACTTACATTTCTCTTGTAGGTACCTATATATTTGTCGAGCAGATGGAGTGATTGCTTAGAACTAAGTCACCTGTCATCCACAGTGTAAATTGATGAACGCATTGAAAATATAATACAGATTATTTCTTTAGAAGACTTCAAGTGCTGTTACTCACACATACTTAATTAAATTCTTCCTTTGTTAAATTCAAGAACATCGATTAAACAACGATATTGCATCTTTAGCAATTCACTTATATAAATGCCGTTAATTAATCAAAGCGGATAATACGATCCATAAATCTTTAATTCTTACTCCCATGCTATATTTATAACAATCATTTGTAGGTATATACATTGTTTGAATGAAATAAAAATATGCCAATTTGCCCCAGGTAGATTTTCTTTATTATTTCAAGTTTATTGTTCTCCTAGTCAATTAGTACAGCCAGAGGGCACCATGCACTATATATTAGAGTGAATTGTTGAATGCGTTCTATTCACAGAAGCAGTTTATTGTATGAAAGTAATCGAGTGGGAGAAAACAATATCGTTATCTTGGTTGTAATCGAAATTTTACTTATACGTTCAAAGTAATACATATATCCTAAATCGAAAGTAGCAAAATCGGAAGAATTCACATCTTTAACATATTTAGGTCCTCCTACAGAAAAGTAGCTAATATACCTAAATGTAATATTAAAATGGCTTTCAAACCCAAGAAAATACTTTCAGGCTTTTTATTCAATGCCAGATATCACTTCAAAATTTGAAAGTTAAGGAGTTTATTTGTCCTGTATGTAAAGGAGTGTATATAGGGCAGACTGGTCGATCGTTCAAGACAAGATTCAAAGGACACCAACAATATTTTGTGAAAAATAAAACGGATTCAACGTTTTCAAATCATTGCCGTTGAAACTACCACCTGATTCCATAAATAGATTACTTCCAAATTATGCACAAATTACCGAAAGGAACTAAACTAACTTACTTAGAATCATTGGAAATTTTTAAACTCAATCATAATGCAAAATATATCTTGCTGAACGACCAGATTGACTTAATATATTCTCCTATATTTAGTGTATTCTAACAAATGTGAGTTTTCTCATAACATTTTATTATACCAATTTGAGAAATCCACTCGATTAGTCCTTCTTGAAATATGTTCATCTTGTCTGTTTAGGTACATGCAATAATTCTTTCTCACCCGTAACCGTCAAATCTATATAATTATGTATGTAGCTCTTATCTCAATCTGCCCGATGATGGTCTAGTGACCGAAATTGCAATCGCAATTGTATATTTTTCAAAGCAATACCAACTAAATTTGAAGTCCAGAACAAAATAATATCATTCCAAAAACTCCAATACCATAACACAACTTATAACAATATACAGACATAGATAGGTATGTCTTGAATCTATTCTAATCTTTAATCATAAATTCATCTATTATATATGGTTCTTTTTCCATTAACAAATCATAAATAACTATTTTATATTTAATGTAGGTATTGAAAATTTTCATGATTGAATAATAGGTTCCGTTTTTAGTATTCGTAAGTCTGTGCCTAGGATAATCTAAGTCAACACTACGAGTATTGAATTTATTTACTTACATTTTTATTTTGTCTAAATAATTTTCCATTCTTGAAAATGAACTTCAGACACATATATACAAAGCAGGGGCGGCTATTCGAAGGCGGCTAAGTCTCCTCCTCAATAATATTCCGTGTATCACTACTATATTATATTGAATAGTCAGCATTCAGCATACTCATATTAACCAAAATCATATTATTTTAAGCAACCTACATTATATAATATCATTTATTAATTACGATATAAGGTATTTACATTTACTGCATTTCATTCAATTCAAGATTCAAAAAGACAATGTTTTTGATAATAAAATTAATCTCTTTCATGAATTTTATACTTTTATGAACTCGGAGGTTAGGTTAGTAAGGTTAGAAAAAGTCAGGTCAGCTTTTAAAAAAGAAGATGACCCAGCGACAAAATCTGACTTCATATTCGGCTTTTCAGGCCAAAATAGGCTATAATTTGAAATTTCAAGACAATCGGGGCAGTCTGTTGTATTATCGATGATTACCGGAATTATAAAAAAATAGATGTCTACCTATACCAAAGAATTTATTTAAATTTTTTTGTTTAGGTCGAAATGTATATTTTATTATTTCATTTTTATTGTTATTTTATTAAGTTTTGTTTGACTTTTATGACAAGAATTTTATTTTAATCTATTTTTGGAAGGGACCTATTTTATTTCTGGCAAGAAAAAAGTCTCACCTCCCCGTTGGTTCTTGCTGGGCAACAATTGATAAAATCCTCGAATAGGTACCTATTTAATATTTTAGGGTGCTTGTTTTACTTTGATTTTCTTTAAATTATAAGGCGGTTGACCTTGAAATCATAAAAATTTTCGCCTATGGTGTATTTTTTAACACCTCTTGTAGCCTCCTTAAACCAACACCTCACGAGCCGCTACTGAATTACAAAGCAATTACACTCAAATTTCCAATCACTAAAATCATTCGTAATTATGCATAATAGTAGGTACCTACATATATTTGAGTTAGTAATGATAGCGTTGTTATTCAATGTTCTCGCATTATATGTTTTCATGTTGATATTGGATATTGTTATCAGATTATATCTCAATAAACTTTTGCTCTAGTGAAAAGATCATTATTTTAAAAAGTGTCAATATATAAATTCTAATATCAATCATTTTGATTTTTTTCGTTCAGTTACTCTCAAACGTTGTTATAATTCATTTAATTGATCTGTTATAAAAAAATAATAAAATAAAGCCAAATGGCATTTCATAGTAACAAGACTTCATACAAACAATATGAGAATATTAGCTAGATATTTAAATTCAATAATATATAATACTAAATAAATAATTGCTTCGCCAAATTCGACTTCCGAAAATGCAGGCGGCCGAAGGCCGCATTTTGGCAAACTTATGAAGCCGAGATAAGGAGATCGGCCCCGAATCGCGGGGCCCGAAGGGCCCCGTCGATCGCCCGCGTCAGTTCCGTAGTGCTTAGGCTACGTCTCGCCTCGATCTGAGACGCCGATTTTCGATATCGAACGTTTAAAGTTTGACGTTTCTCCGAAATTCGCGAAAACGGCTGCATTCCGGACGCTTAAGAACTATTTTCGCTTCGCATGGTCTCGAATTCACGTGACCGGCTTTCGAACGAGTAATTGGAGGGCTTTCATTCGTTTCGAAAGTTACCGGGCGCGCGAGGCCCAATCGCGTCGTAGTAACGAGTTCCCGCGTACGGAATCAGCTGACTCCCTACGACGGCTAGGTATGTGACAGCTATGTGGCGGACAGTGGCGTGACACCCATCGGGGATCGGTGATTTATATTTTCTCGAATCGGGCCGCTCACTAGTATGTATCTAAAAAGCATTAAGCAAAAAAGTTGCTACAAAAAATAATTAAATAGATTGATTACATTTTCTATGATAATTATCTTCATACTTTTTATTAAAACATTAAGAAATGATCTTCTTCACAATTATTTAGGTAGGTACCTACATGTGTTTCGCGAGTTGCTATAGATACGGAATTTAATATTAATACCGAAAAATTGACATTTTGAATATTTTAGTGTACCTACCTGTACCACTACCTAATCTCTTAAATAACTCTTGCAAGCATGAGTTTAACTTTTGCACAAGTTATACAGTTTTTAAATTCATCCTTCAATGTCGAAACTGCTATATCACTACTCTCTATAGAATTCAGAAATTACTTGTAGGTTCAAGACTTCTTTGAATCAACATGGAATCTTAGGGCAACTAGATCTTCAATAATCTTTAAAAAGAATAGAACTTTTTTCCAAAAAAAAATTAATTAAACTGATTCCACTTGAAAAAATTCTCTCCATACTTTATAAATAAATGATCTTTTTTCCTGTTATATTTATTGTTTGTCTTTATTTTTATTCAGTTTTAATTTTTGGATTTTTCTTCGAAACTATTATTATTCGTAAGTATGAAGGTATATTTATTGTTTTTATCCTTTGTATGTATGCATATTTATTTGTTATAGACCAGTCAGTTTAGATAATCAATTGACAATAATTCCAAAAGTTTTCAAACTATCGTATGATGTAAGGTCGGGAAAGAGATAAAAACAAACTATGAAATTTTGTAATATTTTCCGGAAACATTGTTAAAATTGCAATAACATTGAATTTTGTCTTATGCTTGTGAAAAAAATGACAAAACTTCTGCAAACTTGGAGTACCTAGTATTGAATATATATTATTTCATATCACGTATCAAATTTGCAACCAATTTAAGGATACCAAATTTTTTTTTATTGAAAATTAAAGTTTTTCTTTGATAAATTGACCAAAACAAATTCCAAAAGTTTTTAGAACTTGACAGATACTTCGAAAAAATATACCGAACAGTTGTATAAATTTGCAACCTTTTACGTTGACCAGATCATACCTACCTATTTTTTCAATTCGTGGTCATTTTTTCGGGCAAGATGGTCTCGAAATAATAAAAAAAGTTTTGGAACTTGGTTGCAAATTCATAAAATATCTATTCTGATGCATTTGCAAATTTGCAACTTTGTACGCGGTCCGGAACTTTATGCAATTTGCAAAAATTTGATTTTTTGGATTTTTATATTTTTGCAAATTGCATAATGTTCCGGACCGCGTACAAAGTTGCAAATTTACAAATGCATCAGAATAGATGTTATCTAGAGGCCTCGGTAGACCAGCGGTAAGGTGAACGGCCTTATACCGTTCGTAAACCGAGGATTGTGGGTTCGAGTCCCACCGCGCTCTTGGGTGTTGTGTATGTCCGAAATTTAGTGGTTATATATGATTGAAAATTGTTGGGTAATGTACATAGTTCACAAGCCCATTGGCCGTTCGGAACCGGCGTTAAACTGTAGGTCCCTCGAGTTAAAAAACAAAAGAAAACTAAAAAAAAAAAAGATGTTATCTAAATTTGCAAGCAAGTTTCAAAACTTTTTTAATTATTTAGAGATCACCTTAAGCTCGAAAAAATTATCACGAATTAAAAAAATTATAAATAAGCATGTTCCGGTCAACGTAAAAGGTTGCAAATTTATTCAACTGTTCGGTATACTTTTTCGAAGTATCTATCAAGTTTGCATATATTTAGAAATTTTTTTCACAAGTATAAGGCAAAATTCAATATGATTGCAATTTTAACAATGTTCCGGACTTCGGAAAAGGTTGCAAAATGAGATTTGTTCCTTTCTCTATGTAGCATTCAGTTGACTAAAGTTCAAAAACTTTTGGAATTATTGTTAAATTTTTTTAACTGACCGGCCTATTATTGTTAAATGAATATTGACTTGCCTAATACAGTGTAAATTCTCTTACTGGATGAATAAATATTATTATTATTGTTATTATTCAACGGCTTCCTGTGTTCTTTTATATACGGAATTTATATAACTTCAATACGGGAAACAGTTCCTCGCACTTCCATGCCCACTCCGCCAGTGTCTCTCTATCCGACGCAGTCCTCGATCCAAACTCAGTTCGCAAAGTACGGTGGTGGGGCAGCGCTGGCGGCGGAGGCAGATCCACTCTCGACGAATGGCGAGCCGTCGCCCACCACCGGCAGTATGTGTGCACGGTGGGCGCTAGGATTCCACCACGGCAGTCAGTTCGTAACTTGCATTGCTTTGTCGTGAACGTACGCGGAAAGCGATCGCCCGCAGCACATTAACGTACTTGGAGTTTTTGCGTTCGCCAGACGTACCGACGTTAGTGATGTGACATTTATTTCTCTCCGTTGACGTAACGTATTTTTTATTTATTTCGCCCTGATTTGTAAATCGAAGCGGGAAGTTTTTTTGTGAATGTTTACAATCTGTTTTTTGGTGTTTCGTCTTCGACTTTTTGTTGTGCCAAGCGATTTTCTTTGTAAGTACCTACATGTGATGTTTGAATTAAGTGACGAATTCGTTTTAAGTATTAGTTTTGTGTTACGTCAATTGTTAAACAAAACTGCATAAGTTTGCAATTTCCTTACGTACCTACATCTTGTCGTTTATTTCAAATTTGAGGTCAACAGTCGCATAAGTTCGGGACGATGATATAGCGAATTTAAAAAAACAAATGTATAAAATATTTTTAATTGATGGGAATTTCGAGGAATGTCAACGAAAACTTCATGTGTTATCATGTTGTATTTTCCTTGGAATTTTTGTAGGTGCACACCTGTTCTAATAGCCAGCTTTAAGTTTTCATACCGAGAAATCACAGTTTCGAAAATTCTATTGAAGTTGAAAGTGAGATTTAAATGCTTTAGTACTATAGTTGAAATATTAAAAAATATCGATTGAATTAAATATAAAAAGTTTGGGAAATGCTTCATATTTTCTTTCCAGAATTATTTTCTATTGATTTTTTACTTTGGAAATTATTTTTAACCAAAATTCTTGAGAAAAATTGATTACCTATCCAACCTTCTGTAAATTCGCATATACTTACCTAGGCCAAAAATCCATGTAAGTAAAATAATTTTTAATGTTTATATCTATCCAATATTTTCAGACTTATTAACATATAATTAGGTATTCATAATTCATCATAATAATGGATATTCTATATCAATTCCACCAGTGAAAACCGAAATTCGAATAATTAAGAAGTTATAAGTATAAAAATAGAAAATAAGAGGATATAAGTGGAAAATTTTCTCTGAAATTACGTGTGAATATAAATGTGCATTCACTGTTTTCCTAACATCATATCATATCAACTGTTTGGTCAGAATTTGTGGCTACGCCACAACGGAAGTATTCCAGATATACAATTACACTTTTCGTTGCTACTTTTCCTGCTTTGGCATAGTTTGTTATCGATGCAACTTCACTACCTACCTCATAGTCTAATACACTGCATTCAGGGAAACTTTACAGTTACCAGAATTTTTAAATTTCCAAGCGTTTAAGCGACACTAATGGTTTTTTCCGTACTTAATAATAATCACACGTATAACAGAGCTCAAAATACGTTTACGAATTCGCCATTTTATAAATCGCCTATCGCCACGCGGGAGTGTAGATAAGTAAATAAAATTTCTTGAAAATGTCTGTTCAAATCTTGGCTTGTATCAACAAAGTGGTATTTAAATAACTTTATCTATATCGAAACAGTTGCAGAGTCGATTTGAATTTGTTGTCGCACGACATTGTGATCAGTGTTGTATAGTCGTTTTTTTCAACATATTCGTTAATTTCACTTAGTGTATTGAAATTTGGTAAGCTCCACAATTTTATTTCAAGTTGACTTATGCTCATTATAATGAACACCAAATATGTAGCTATTAAAATTATGGGTAACAACTGAATCATGTTTTAATATATGTCATACTCGCTTTTGTTTTATTTACTGGGTTTCTTGTGAAAATGTCGAGAGTAATTACTCTAATACTAAATTCTTCTTTCTGTTTTCTGTTTTCTTACTTTGGAATATTATATATTGTTTTGTATGTGTTTAAAAATTCGTTAAAAAGATTTAAATTATGTTTACCTATTATATTTTTTCCCTACGTTTTTTTAAAAATTAATCATTATTGGAAAGAATTACCTATACCTATCGCTAATCTGTTCTGCGTATTTCTCAATCTGTTATCCTGCATAATAATTTTGTAATTAGGCCTGTTGATTTGTATGTCACGGTTATATTTATGAATTTATGTTCTAAGTAATCGTTTTCATATTGAAAACGGCTGTATTTGGGTATGCGATTTCGAGTCCTTTGAAAATATATAAAATATTTTGGTTCTTTTTGTTTCATATGTACAACATTTAATGCCAAACTATTGGGGTTTTATAATGTGCATTTATAATAAAACATATTTAATTGTTATGATTTTCAGCAATACCGGCTCACAGATATTCAGTTTTTTCATAAAAATTTCATATCGTTTAACTTTAGCGATCTAGCGTAGCTACTTAATTGTTGATATTCCTATAGTTTTTCTACTTTCATCAAATTTGTCAATATTGAGTAGGTTCTTGCGTGGAAAGATACAGTAACATCAGCTTATATTAGTTAATTGTTGATATACCTATAGTTTTTCTACTTTCATCAAATTTGTCAATATTGAGTAGGTTCTTGCGTTGAGAAAAATACTGTTATCAGCTTATAAGGAAAACTATAGGTACCTATAGTATTTTTTCTTTTAACGGCTTGATTTAACTTATCTATAGATATACATGTTACCTTTGTGTAACATAGAGATGACAATAAGTCATTAAGTCTGTATTTTAATACTTAATATCCTTGTTATTTCTTGTTTTATCTTCACTTCTGGGAATAACATTTACTAAAGTATTGCTAATACTGATACTGATGTACTCTATGGCTTGAAAAAAAAAAAAAATTGGCTAATATTGACTTTCAATAACAGTCATAATGAACACTGTAATAAAATTCATTTAATCTTCAATTTCATTCGTATCTCTCATTATAATTTTTTAATATTAATTTCGGGAACTAAATTTATTTTATATGTTTGCAAATTGTCTGCACAACAGAAATTATAGTATCTATAGATCATTCTGATACTGATATACTCCCGAAAACCTGAGTGTATATCTATGGCTTGAAATATGTGCTGAAATTCATTTTAAATAACAATGGCAGAAAATAGTTTGCAGTCTGTAAATGTTGGTGAAGATTGATATTTAGTTTATACAAGGGTTTGTACCATCATATAATAAAGTACTTATATCAAAATATAGTGATATATCAGTTATACAACATAAAATTCAATATCTAAGTACATTTAATATTAATTACATGTTTTAATTTTGGTAAATTTTAAGGAACCAAATTCATGAAATATTCATCACTTCATAATAAAATATTCATTCCATTTATATGTATACTGATATCGAAAAATTAACTATACCTATACTCTTATACTAAAACAACTTTTGGTAACATGAGTTAAATTCATAAACATAGTTTCATTCTAAACTTCATTGATCATTGACCTAGATATCACTAATATAAGTGGATTGAAATGATTTGAAATTTATGTAGGTAGGTGCAAGAACCTATATACCTATTTATAATATGATATAAACTAAAGAACTCATTCGATTATATAGTGAAAGTTATAAAATTAGTTCATTTAATTCGTTCAAAGCATTGATATCTAATTTCAAAGATCATCATATATACCTACATAGTTGTATATCTTGAGATTATTAGGAGCTAGGAGAACATGACGGTTATGTTATGAAGTTATGCAATCTAAATGCATGCAGCTGATACAACACAATCTGAAATAGCATTTATAATTTTTTTCTAACGCTGTGACAAATTTCATAAAATTTTTCATTAGTTCAAATTTTTCTTCGTTAACAAACATGTTATTTGATTCCTTTTTTCTGTCACAGATAAAAGTTTTTTTTGTACGTTCATAGAAGGCTGATTTTACTAAATAAAAAACTGGTATGAATACTTATCATTTGGTGTAAACCTGTTGGGAATAAATTTATTTATTATTTATTATTATTCTTATTTGACACAACTACTTCAGAAGTACATAACCCATCGAAATATATATATATATATATATATATATATATATATATATATATATATATATATATATATATATATATATATATATATATATATATATATATATATATATATATATATATATATATAAAAATATATATATATTAATATATATATACCTATATATATATATATATATTATATTAAAATATTAGCTGAATTTTCAAAATGAATCTTAGTTAAAGCCATAAAAAATTTATAATTGTTAAATACTTATAATTAAACGGAATTTTGAATAAACTTGGCGAATAAACCAAATCGGCAAAAGTACATTAAAACTTGTGCCAGTTATATGGTTTAAATAGAACAAATAAAATGTTATTGCTATTATTTTGTGAATGTAGTACTACCAAGATTAGCTAGTATTTACCTACTCATTAAATATTTGTTTTGATTTAAAGGAATTCCTTTTGTTATGTCTATGAAACATTGAATGACCTTTTCAATAACAGTAGAAAATACATGGGAAAATACCTCATTTAGTCTTCGAATAAAAATATTTATATTCTAGTGTTACTTACAGTCGTTGAGTGGAACTTCTAGAAAAATGAGCACTTTAACTACACTATTCTAAACTCAGCTCGTAACAATAAAATCTCAATTATGATCAACACTCCAATCAGAGGTACATGCAAATTAGGTGCCGAGTTAGATATATTGAAAATTATAGTCAATTCGAAACCAATAATGTCCCCTTAATGGCACAATTATGTGTTTAAATAAATCGTAAAACTGCAAATAGTAAACCGTTCATTCATCGATAATGAATCGGACATCACAGAGGAGTAATTTGTTTTTAATTGGGAATATTCGAAAATAATAAATCAGCCAGTGGATCGTGACTGGAGCCCATGCACGAGAGAGCTAAACGGATTAACAAGAAGGCACGTTTTCCATAATTGCTCACGATCCAGACGCGTAACACCTAACATAACACCTTTTATTAGTGTTCTGACCGTAAATAATACACCAATATGGTGTTTGTTTGGTTACCAAATGGTCACCTGTGCCGCGTCGGAATCACAGAAGGTTAGAATTATTCATCGCGATCTGTGGTGCTCAGCTAATTTAAGTAAGGAGTTCTATGGGCCATGATAGTAATCAAGTGGGATGTGTGGTTCTGGCAAAATCACAGAGAATCCATTTGGAATGACAGAAAATACCTGAGTACCTACACAGTTATTGACAGAGTACTTATAGTCCATCTGCATTTACTTTGTAGGTGTGGTTATAGAGACAATAAGCCATTGCAGAGGCGACGAAAATTTCAGTTACTTTCTCGTTAATAATTCTATTTTTCATCAGAACTTACGGAACGAGTTCGATACTGTTCAAAAGGTAATTAAAATGAGTAAACTATGATTTTTCATGAGTTGATTGAGTTGTATAGTATAAAAATAAATAATAAATCGTATACCTAGTCTGAACAAGGGTAATTAATTAACAGTTGAATTGAAAACAATAAACAAAAGCTTTGGAAGAAAATGATTATTTGAGTTTCTAAATCCGAAAACAGTAGCATAACACTTATATTAATTGAGCCCTGCTCAAAAATTACAGTTACCTAATTGTTTTGATCTTATCAGGTGCAACCAGTGTTGCTTACTCAAGTTGAAGTCATTAGTTGAATCCTTTTTCACCAAGGATGAAAATACAGAAATCGTGGTGTGATGAACCCCCGAAGTTACTCACAGATCCTAGAAAATGCTCCTCAGTGCACTCTGAATCCTACAACAGAGTACTCATTTCTACCTAGTCGTATTTAGAACGAGACTTCTGCATTTGAGTTCATGAAACTACTACATAATATTTGTTCTATCGAATTATTATTTTTGGCCATGTTGATTTCACAATTTGAGATATTGAGAAATCTGCATCTCATACCGCATTTTTGAATAATAGAAAATTGCAAATTCATGTGATAACAAAAATACGTCTTCCTTCTATCAAGACTGCTATCTCGATTTGTACGATCTATTTACTGCTTTCTGAAATTTTACACAGATGGCGGTTTTTGTTGTAAAAAGTAAGTATCTTCGTCGAAAGTCTTGATTCAAACGTTTTGATGAAATGAACGTTAAAAGATTTGAACATCCTGTATATATATATATATACTATTTGTTTTTTCTCAATTCGTTGGCCTTGTTTCTATTATATAATTTTGTTTATAAGTTTTTATGTTCTTTGTTTTGGGCACAATGAAAAGTTTCTCAATATAAGTTTTAAGTCATATAATAAGACAGATTACGTTTCAAAGAAAGGCTGAAAATCCAGTCGATCCAGTATTATTATATGACTTAAAACTTATATTGAGAAAGTTTTCATTGTGCCCAAAACCAAGGACAAAAAAACTTATTATTTTTATATTATATATATTTATTAATTATATATATATATATATATATATATATATATATATATATATATATATATATATATATATATATATATATATATATATATATATATATATATATATATATATATATATACATATATATATATATATATATATATATATATATATATATACTTGAATAAATTTGTGTATCTGTTGACCATTGACTAGAATGGATATAAGAACATTGAAATGCGAAAAAACTACAAAGCAATGTTTCTTTTGTATATTGCAGAATGCCAAATTGAGTGGTTCAATTTCATGCTCACAAGAAAACGTCTAATGATAATGTGATGAAAATTCGGAAAAATTAATACTGAAATCCGGGTCCATTCTCAATCACCTTGAAGGATGTCAGCTTCTGTCACCAAAAAAGTATCATAAATGTCCTTATATCCTATATAAATAATTGAAACTATACTTTCAAACATTTTGTTAATTGGCAAAAAACCTCGATAGAGAATTGAAATCCCTGTTTAATTAATTTATGATTATGTATATTAAGTAGCACAAAACTGGTCTCCATGTAGGTATACGTTTATTATCTTCCTTGAATTAATTTAGATATAGCGAATAAATAGAATACTGATAGTATAAAAAAAATTCTTAGAATTATTCAAGGAGATGAAGTTAAAAAAAAAGTTATAATTAATTGATGAATTTTATGTTGTGATGAAAAAATTGCCCTCGTTTAAACTAAGTACATAATATGTACTCACATATTAAAACTAGTATTTCAGTTTGATTAAATGGAAAAGAAATTTTCCTGTAGATCGGTGTAGAAGTTGCTGCACTGCAGCGCCATCTAGAGGAACTTGAAGTGAAATAGATTACATAGACATAAACTTACTCTATGAAAAATCACAAGTTTGGGGGTGATCGGTCCAACGGTATTGGAGTTTATCGATCTCATACATACATACAAATATAAATTTTTATATATAGCGAATAACGTTCTGATTTCATTTTAAGAAAATGGACAATTTTATTATTTAAAAAAAAATTATATTATCAACCTTAAGGTATTGTCAATCTCGTTAAAATAGAGTTGTATTATTATTAATTTAAAACAAGTAAGATTCTGTAAAATCTGAAATTTATGATAAGTTTGGATATACCTAATTAATCAATTCATGAGACAAATGAGCCTAGAAGACTCTTATCCTTTATAATTATGAACAATGAGAATTTTCCATGCGCTATTTGAATTATAGATGCAAGTGAAGAAAGAAGTTAGCTGGTTTTGTAATAAAATATCTGGAACTTAGATAAATATAGTTACGAATCACTAGTCAATAATTATTAACAAGATAGATAGCTTACGCGAGATAACCTCTGATAACCTTTTAAGATATTTTGCACAATAAATCTTCATGCAGCTTTCCTAAGGCTCTATTTGTCGAAAGCTTTTATGTCCTGCAACTTAATTAAATAACTATATTCAACCATTTATAGAAAAAATTGAATTGCCTTGAATTGTTCAGAAATTTTCTTATTATTACTTGAATAAATTTTAATTGTTTGTAATTTTCCGATTTGTTAATAATTTTATAATTGCTACGAAAATATCCTAGTAGTTCTATATTTTTCATATTATTGAAATTGTTATTGAAAATTCACTTAATTTAGTTGAAAATTCACTTAATTGACTAGAGATTCGATTTGCTGGTGTTTGGAAATTCCTCTGAATATGCTTATAGATAATTGTACGAAAATACGAAAATAGCCTTAAATTCTTTGAGAATTGTTATATTTTCTGGATTATTGTTACTACTTATTATATGGAAATTGTTTGCAATTCTTCAATTATTTCGAGTGGTGTGATTTTTTTTGAAAAAGTTTTAGTCTTGTGTGAAAAAAATTTATGTATGTATGACTATATTGTATAATCAAAATAATTAATGAAATTTTTTTTTTTTTTGATATCAGCTATATATATATATATATATAACAACAAAGAAATTAGTCGCGGGGAAATATTAAACAAGTAGAGCAGAATTATAGGTATAGCCTGCTTTTATGGAATTTTTTTTTAATGTTTGTATTTCTGCATATTGCATAATATTGCGGACCGCGTACAAGGATGCAAATTTGCAAATGCATCATAGTAAATATTTTCTGAATTTGCAATCAAGTTCCAAAACTTTTGTAATTATTTCGAGACCATCTTGCTCGAAAAAATTAGCACGAATAAAAAGAATTATGAATAAACATGTTCCGGTCAACGTAAAAGGTTGCAAATTTATACAACTGTTCTGTATATTTTTCCGAAGTATCTATCATGTTTGCAGAACTTCTGGAATTTTTTTTGGTCTGTTTATCAAAGAAAAACGTTAATTTTGAATGGAAAAAAATTTCCGTACCCTTAAATTGGTTGCAAATTTGATACGTGTACCTAATATATTTAATACTACTCCAAGTTTCAAATCAAATCAAACTGTTTATTTTGCCAAAATACTTACATTACTTCAAAACAATTGTAATTACAATTTAACTTTATAACTATTTGACAAAAATGGACTTCCTCGCGATTATAAAAAACCGATAACATTTGTCCCACATAAAAGTAAGGCAAATGGGAGAAAGCCCAAAAAAAAATTAATATTCAAACTTAGAAACTACAGTGAAAAAAACAAGAAAAATAAACATGACAGGGGTTATCCAGGAGTACAGGGGTTCATCTAGCCCGCTAATGGAGTGAGGGGTAACAGCCGTAAACAAACCGTTCGGGGAAGGAGAATATTAATATATATTTTATTAAATCTAAGTTTGCAGAACTTTTGGAATTTTTTTCACAAGCATAAGGCAAAATTCAATGTTATTGCAAATTTAACAATGTTCCGGACTTCGGAAAATATTACAAAATTTCATAGTTTGTTTTTATCTCTTTCCCGACCCTACATCATAGTTTGAAAACTTTTTGAATTATTGTCAATTGATTATCTCAACTGACCGGCCTATTAAGATAAGTGTTAATTTTGCACATTGAATTCGTATAATATGTCGTATCGAACAGAAGCCGCACAAGCGTCGTCGAGTATTTTTTTCTGGTCGGATCGCGTGGAATAGCCGAGGCTACGCGATACCGCCGAAGAATGCAAAATTTAATACGTCTGCCGTATCTAGTAAAAGATGCCATCTGATAACGACGCGGGCCTGAAAACGCCGCAATGATGAAATTACCGAGGTCCGTACGTCGGCGACTTTTTTTGTATCGACAAGAAGCTGACGTTGCGTGTTATGTATAACAGGTTTTTGTAATGGACGATCCGACATTGCCGCACCAAGAGATTATCTCGTGTGATGGTAAATGCCGGATAATATCTTGTCTTTCGAGATGTTTTGCAAGATGGCAAAGTGGTATACCGAGTGAAGTTATTTCGGCGTGTTTACGACGCCGGGTGGTTTGTTTTCGTTTATTGCTCTATCGTTTGATCTTCAAAATGTCGATTGAAATCCGCGAATGGAAATCGAGAAGAGATATACTCATATTTGATTCTTCGTTTCGAAAAATCCATTGTGAGTAATCGAGAGGTGAAATGATAACATATATATATATATATATATATATATATATATATATATATATATATATATATATATATATATATATATATATATATATATATATATATAAGCGGGGGTCCTACAGCCTATGCCGCATCCCGCATTTCGTTCGCCACCTCCTTCTATCATTCCAGTCATCTTCCTCAATAGCTCTATCTCTCATACTATTTGTAATTCCTTCCCTCCACTGTGTTGTTGGTCTTCCTCTCCTTCTTCTGCTTTGTGGTATGTACTCCAAAACTCTCTTCGGCCATCGTGTACCGTCCATCCTCATAACGTGCCCGTACCATAGTAACTGTCTCGTTTCCACTCGTTCTGCCGTTGTAAGAACCCGCCCAGCTTTCCTTCTTATCTCTTCGTTTCTAATATGTTGCAATCTGGAAACTCTACAAGATCTTCTCAAGAAGTCCATCTCTACTGTGTCTATGCTCCTTTTTTCTTTTCCTGCAAATTGCCAGCATTCACATCCATAAGTTAAAATAGGCTCTACAACTGTCGTGTAGATTGTCATTTTCGTACGAAGTTTCATCCTGCCTGACCACAGTGAAGAGTTCAACAAGCGAACAGCACTTTTACCTTCCTGTGTTCTATTTTTAATATCCTTTTTTGTTGTTCCATCTTCGGATATGATACTCCCCAAATATTTGAATTCTCTGCACCTTTTAAGTCCATGCACTTGTAACTCCAGATCTTCCTCCCTCGTGTCTGCTATCCTCAAATATTCCGTCTTACTCACAATCACACTCAACCCCTCTCCTTCATACTCCTCTTTCAGCTTTCTGAACATATAATCTATGTCGTTTTCGTCACCTGCTACAATTACCTGGTCATCGGCAAAGAGAAGAGTTGTCAGAATCTCATCCTGAACTTGTACCCCCATTCCGTATGGAATGAGGGAAATGATAACTCATGTGCATTTTAAATATTGCTTCTAAGAGGAAAAAATAACTAGATGGTGTATGAAACCATTAGAGATTTGTAAACAGGATATAACTACTGAAGTCATGAACAAACAAATACTATAGTACCCTACTTTATTTATATATATATATATATATATATATATATATATATATATATATATATATATATATATATATATATATATATATATATATATATATATATATATATATATATATATATATATATATATATATATATAAATATATATATATATATATATATATATATATATATATATATATATATATATATATTTATATATATATATATATATATATATATATATATATATATATATATATATATATATATATATAGATATATATATAATTAATTCGATGGACGATGAATCAACTCTGTGGTAGTTCATATTTATATTAAAAATTAAATAATAAGAAAACAACTTGTCTAAAAACCACAAAATGAAAATAACTTTTTATTCGACTAGTTTCGCCTGTTACATATCAAGACTGAATACATGTATTCAGTCTTGATAATGCTGTAACAGGCGAAACTAGTCGAATTAAAAGTTATTTTCATTTTGTGGTTTTTAGACAAGTTGTTTTCTTATTATTTAATTTTTAATATATATATATAATAAATATAATATATATATATATATATATATATATATATATATATATATATATATATATATATACACATATATATATATATATATATATACATATATATATATATATATATATATATATATTTATATACTATATTATATCGGATGTTATTTATTTAATCTATGTTGATGAAAACTTTTTGTATGATTGATATCTCTGTTGTGGTGCTCCTGAAGAGGTTTGAAATTTGAACGAAATATATAGAGCTTCAGTAAATTTGACTATAATTTAACAACTATAGCATGTTCTGCTCTAAACTCTATATCATTCTACTGATACAGGAGGTTATTCATACGTTGGCTAGAAGAAGCATATATACGTCATAATGATATAAATACAACATAAATACCCCGATAAATACACACATAATTGAAAACATACAAATATATCTACAACAGTATGAGTCAGTACAAATACCAGAATACAATTATGCGTAACAAAACTGTTCAAATAAATAAAATGTATGACTTAATTGAAAACGCTCTTTCTTGTAATTATTAATAGTATTTATACTAGTTAAAAATGATGACAGTTCATTATAAACAGTGACAGACACATTATTTAATTTAACGCATATTGGTGATTTAAAATACTTAGTTATTTATGATATTAGTGTTAAAAGTGATAGGTTTTTTATTTTGTGAGTAAAGAAGTTTCTTCACGAACAAAATAACATCACGTTTAACACAAATATCATACATTATTTTTTGTAAACTTTTTCTCTCGTGGTAACAAAATAAAAGTCGAACAACTGATCATTTTTGATTTTATAACAAGCATCGCCTATGTTGTGGATTGTGGTAACCAACGTGATTAGTAAGTTACAAAAACAGTTCATAAATAGTTCAAAAAATGTCAGATAAAAATAATTATCCACATAATAGTGATGATTTGTTACCAACTGAAGAGGCTGGAAAACGAACCACACTAGAAATGCTGCCAAAAAAGTCGCGGCTGCAGTACGAAATTGCATATACTACTTATCTCGCCTGTTGTACATTGAAAAATATAGAAGAAAACTTCAGTTAAACTGTTTAAAAAATGGGAAGAAAATGATAAAGAATTTTTGTTTTAACACAACGTGTTAAAAATATTTTTAACATTATACCTTATAAACATACACTATCAAAACTCAAAGAAGGCATTAAAAATGTCACTTTTGATGTCTGGTGCGCAAAAAGTATATATATATATATATATATATATATATATATATATATATATATATATATATATATATATATATATATATATATATATATATATATATATATATATATATATATATATATATATATATATATATATATATATATATATATATATATATATATATATATATATATATATATATAGATATATATAGAAGAATTTAAATCAACAGTTATCTTTAATTTATGCAATAATCACTCAAAATTAAATAGCTCTCTTCTACGAGTTAATGAGCACCACCCTAGAGAACATTAAATTCTTCTTGAGATAGGTATTTCACCTTTTCCTCTTATGCAATTTTGCCCTCTAGAGAAGAGGTATCTCGCGTCCCACCTTCAGAAGTTTTGAAGCACCCACAAAGACATCTGGTAAAATTAACTGTCCTAATAGTCAATTTTTGATGATTAACATCTGATTGAATTTTCCCGAAGCAATCGCCCAATTTTTTGATTAATGATTCGAATTCATTCCAATATTATGAATGCTATTCATTTGAAGAGTGGGTGGTACTGAATCTAATCCGTTGTGAGAAGGAGAGGGAGACTTTAGTCCACCTCCCGTAACACCTGCAGATAGAATCCAGCCTGGCTACCGTTGCTCCTGGATACCGATTATAAATATCTCGAAACTCGTTAAAATCTAATAACGTCTTTTGTTCTCATCTCTAGCGAGTACTTTTTATCTGTGGTGTGATCTTGGGCCGGTCCAGTAATTAAAATAGCATGATCACAGGTGGTCCCGAATAACTGTGGGCAGCTCGATCTTCGATGTTATCCTCCCCGCCCAGCCCGCCGACTTCTTGTCTTATCGGTACTTTTTGTTTTCCATTAAAGGTAGGGTAATTTAGATCGACCTGAGGCCACGCCGAATTCATGACGGGAATCATCGGATTGTCCGGAAGGCAGCAAACGGTATATAAATACGTCTGGGAGGAGGCCCAAGAAAATAGTGGACTGCGGTTCTTATATACCGAACGCTTCTTTATTTAAAAACAACGTGTTTGCTGCAGAACTCTGTCGCTTAAGTCATATTTGAGGCCATATTTAAGGGGGCCGATTTTTTTGCCCTTTTTTGCTCGATATCAATAATGGCAACAGATAGGCACTTGAAATGTTCACAAAATATTAAGTTGTATTTTTACTTTAATAATAAATAATAAAATTAAAATAAAATAAATATTTAAGGGAGGCTCCTATACGAAAAACGCCATTTTTTGGCTATTTTTGCTCGATATCAATAAAAGGTAATAGGTAGGCACTAGAAATATTCACAAAATACTTAATTGTATATTTTCTTTAATAATGCATAATAAAATTAAAATAAAATAAATATTTAAGGGGGGCATAGTCAATGGTACGGATCCCAATGTGCGCGGGTCAGTCAGAGATTTTTAGTAGGTTTTCACCAAAAAAAAAAAAAAAAAAAAAAATATAAATAAATATATATATATATATATATATATATATATATATATATATATATATATATATATATATATATATATATATATATATATATATATATATATATATATATATATATGTTCATATGTATGTATGTATAAGCTTATGTATTTCAGCGTTGTTTACACGCTAAAAAAAGGGCACAATTTTGAAGCAATAGGGTTGAAAGTTTGTAAATATATATATATATATATATATATATATATATATATATATATATATATATATATATATATATATATATATATAGTTTCGTATGATATCTTGGATAGGATTGTTTTTGGTTCGAATTGGTTGAATGGTTGACCCCCCTGGGGGGGGAAAATAAATCTTGTTTACAGGATAAATGGCGCAATTTTGTAGAAATAGGGTTGAGAGCTTGTAAATAGGTAGTTTCGTATGATATCTTGGATGGGATTGTTTTTAATTCGAATTGGTTGGGGGGTTGACCCCCTGGGGAAAGAAATAAATCTAATAATTTTGAATTATTTATTCTGAAAAGTTTGTAAATAGGTAGTTTCGTATGATTTCTTGCATGGAATTGATTTTGGTTTGAATTGAATGGGGCGTTGACCCACTGGGGGAGGAAATAAATCTTTTTTACACAATAAAGCTCGCAATTTTGGAGTAATAGGGTTGAGAGATTGTAAGTAGGTATTTTCAAAAGATATCTTGGATGGGAATGGTTTTGGTTCAAATTGGTTGGATGGGTTGACCCCCCAGGAGAAGAAATTAATATTGTTCACAAGATAGAAGGCGCACTTTTGGGACCATAAGGTTGATACTGTAGTTTCGTATGATATCTTGGATGGTATTTATTTCGATATAAATTGGTTGGGGGGTTGACCCACTGGAGGGGGAAATACATATTGTTTACACGATAGAGGGCGCAATTTTTGTTTTTTGGAACAAAAATCATAATTGAATGAATAGTTTTTTTAAACTGGATACATTTTGAAAACCTGCTTTTCTAATGCAGCTCGCTGCAAAATTGTATTTTTTTGTAATACCTCAACTAGCGAAAATATGGATGATTTTAGAAAGTTCAGTTACACTCTAAACCAAGAAGAAATGCCTCATGAAATCTACTCTGCTGTAACAACACCGACATCATGCAAACGATTAATTTCTGTCTTATTCCTTTCATCTTTCAGAATCTCGACACACTTGCGAATATACGCAAGTATTCTACATCTGAATGAAAAAATGGCGCTCTGTCAAATAGACACCTTTAATACCAGTTTCCGTTGCAGAATCCCTACTAAATAATCGGCAATAGAGATGGAATTAGAGAAAATCTCAAAGACCAAAGCACACGTTTAACTCGCTACTTATACCCAGTATTCTACGAATATTGAGAAAATATTTTCAGTGGCATGTCAACCGAACACTTTAAGCTTTTAAGGCGAATGTTAACAGCTATTCCGCAGTTTACACATTTAATATGTAATAATAAAATGCGGAGACATCTCATTTGTGAACGACACGTTTGCGAAGAGCTAACTTCTCCTTGGTTTTCTTCTTCTGTTGGAAAACCTGTAGTGGGGTAATGATGGTTTATTATTATAAGCGGCTATTGCCGGATGGTAAGAGGCATAAACAAACATATCTAGTTAACGATTTTATGTGTCCGGTTGTTGTTGAAGCTACACCGGGAAATATCGCTGTTCTACGGTTATGAGTTAGATGGCATGATTTCCAAGAATCTGCCATGTTCACGGAAACCAGGAGTATTTTCCGCGGTAGCGTTATAACGGTAGAATTTCCTGTTTTTATTTGACGAAAAAAACTGAAGAATAGTTTCCTCTATTTATATGGTTCCTTTAGAAATCATTTAGAGGATCCGTATAACTTATTTGAACGAAGTTCCTTTCCCGAACGTTATATTCCAGACACTTGGCAAATGAAAGCTAGGATTAAAAACTGTTTCCGTCACGATCATCACGACAGAATTAATAGGCGTGCGTGTTAGATGTATCGGTATAGAGGTATGAGTTAAGTAATCAGCAAAATACTCATTATATCCTCTCTCAATCATTTAATTACTCTCCAATGTCATAGTTTTTCATTAATAAAGAACTAATTGTGAAAATGCATGTTTCTTCAGCACGAGATGCATTTCTCGAATTCTGTTGGTACTTAATTATTTCAATTTGTTATCAAAGCGTGGTTTTTCAAACCATAATTTATTCCATTCGAATTGAATTTCGACGCACTCCGAACGAATAATACGACCTTAATGTATAAGGTTTGCTGCTAACGCTTTTTTTGAATTTCATTATTGAATAATTCGCATTTTCGAAATATCACGGAATTTGTCATTTCTATTTATGCAGTAAGTTGCTATAGGTACTAAAGTCTGTTCTTCGATTAATATATGATTTCAAATGTTCTTTTTATCTGGTAGCGAAGGGAAGTCCTGTTTAACCTATATAAAAATCATTGCCCTCGAAATAGATAAATAGGTAGCTTTTATTCCGATGATATTTTATGAAAATTCATTATTTATATTAAATTATTTGTTTCATAGGGAGTCACCTAAGCTCACCCTGTATTGTGAACTGCCATAGAATGTTGATAATTTTCTTCAATATTTTAGGTTAACATAAAATATAGTTAATAAATATAAATGAACAGAATAAATTAATAATTGATAATTGATTGATTGATAACTGAAGGAGTAGGTAATTTAGAAACAAAGGACTGTCAGTTAAAAATGTTTTTAGAATCTTTACTAGTTAATGTCTTTGTATTTTTTAATCTCTTCTGTCAATCTGCATTTAGTTTTTAGATGTTTATATAAATAATAAAGTAAAAACTTTAAAATAAAAAACACTTATTATGTTTCACAATATAACAAATATTTAGATACTGTATTTAGCAGTAACGAAAAGTCGACATGTTTCGAGTTATGAACTCATTATCAAGACTGACTACAGGAGAGTATTACATCGTATTTTATAAAACAGACAAAAGCAAAGGTGATACCTGAAAATCAATTTGTTCGTTTACAAGGGGTAATCGACTATTATGGGCGGAACTTATTTCGAAAATTTCAAGAAGGTCAAGGCGCTTTCCTTTGTTATCTGAATGTAACAATTTGGTTTTGTTGAAATCTAGGAAGTGATTGAATTTTATACAATGCTCAGAGAAGCCAGTGGTATTTTTGTTTTGTAAAATTGACTTTGTATGTTCTTCAACACGAATATTTATATTCCTTCCTGTCTGTCCAATATAGAAAGCAGGACATTCGTCGCAAAATATTTTGTAAACACCACTGTTTTCTCCGATGTTAGATTTTTCTTTATTATTGACCAAGAATGACTTCAAGTTTCTTTTATTTGTACAAATTGTTTTAACGTTATGTTTCGATAGTCTGTTACAAATTTTGCTACTCAAATTAGGCACATAATTTATTGGGAAGTATTTTTGTTCTTCATTAATGGTTTGCGTGGGGTATATTGAATGCAACAAATACTTTATTCGTTTTTTTTACAATGAGCTTGTCGATAAGACTTTCATTGTAACCGTTATTAGTTGCTAATAATTTAATTGTATTAATTTAATACAATTGAAGTTACTGCTAAATACAGTATCTAAATATTTGTTATATTGTGAAACATAAGCCAAGTGTTTTTTATTTTAAAGTTTATACTTTATTATTTATGATATTTCACCAAGTGATGTGCGAGAATTCAATCTCAGTTGTTTATATAAATAGTGAAAATATTTAGTAATTTTGGTCCACAGTAGGAGATGAATTTCTGTGTAAGACTTTTAGTACAAAGGAGAATCTGAATGGCCTGGACCTGCCCACTGAATATATTTAGAATGACAAGAAATTTTTTACAATATTTTCATAACGAAAATTACCCAACTCAACTACCGAATGAATAAATGAAACAAATTCAATAAAGTAGCGCTCAGTACGGTGTCCTGCTGTGTTGCAATAATAATGAAACATAAATTCAGATTTCTGTCAATAACAATCATTATGTTCTATTTAAGTGCTCTGGATATTACACATAGACGTTGGAAAAACTCAGGTAGCGTTCACTAACTGTCTACAACTTGCGCAAACCGACTGTGCGACCATAATATTTTTAATGCCGCTGTTTATGCCGCCGGAATGAAAATGCTAGACTTAGTTTATAATTAAGCGGTAGAGACTCGAGATAACAACCGAACATCTTAATTATTTCATGGAATCGCGGGGTATATGTTGGATGGAAACCACTTAACAGGAAGCTGTCATAACTCTGTTATTATACGGAGTCGTGTAGAATTTTTAATGCCGGTTAGGAGATGTCTCGTTTTAATTTAATTTCTTTAGGATAGGATTAGAAATGTCTTATCTTGGTCGGTCTATGTGATAGGCGAAGTAATTGTTCGGTGCCTGGCTTTTTATTGAGGAATTGGACCATTATGAATTAGTGGAATGTGCCGTAAAACAATTAATTTCGGTGGGAATTGCGTGGGTTTTGAGGTTATCAGAATATCGTTATTTAATTTAGATTTTATTCCTCGTAACTCGGTGGTATCTTGAAGGATAATTTAGATATCTCTTCGTATGAGTTTTTACTGAAAACAATTGTAAAATTATGTCTCTTTATCTTGACTGTTTTCCGTTAAATAGGTGAAAATAATTGAATATGCTAAACATATGCGAACATAATATTTATTAGATCCTAAACAAAAGACACTGATGTATACCACATGAAACACTGAAGTATCATTTCGATTAAGTTGCTGCCTTCCGAATTCACAGAAAAAATGATGATTGTTTTGATAAATACCTGAGTCATATATTAAGCAAAATAACTGACGCTCCTAGAAATTAGGACGTGTCCATTTCATGTTCATGAGATATTGAACTTCAACGATCAATCCTTTGTTTTCGAAAAAACTGCAATAATCGCTCATCTGCCCTTGTACCAGCAGCTACCAATCCTCTTGGCAAGACCTTCTCAGTGAAGCTCCACTCTTGTCACTCCGACTCTTCCTTCAAGCAAGAGAGCGCTCCAATGGGTCGTAATTTCGTAAAAAAAAAAGGGAAAAGTTCCCTTTTTTTTTAAGAAATTTATCTTAATAATGACTTATATCATGGATTTTACATTGGGCATGGCTTTTTAGATAGACCGGAATTGGTGAATTTGGCCGGCAGGTCAATTGAGTCGGCCCTAAAGTCCAGAAGCCAATTTTCCTTAGTACTTTACAGTAAATTGCTGTACATTTTGTCAGAGCTAGGCCATGTAGGTTCCTTGTTTGTTACCCTACAATGCTCGCCTAAAGTAGCGTAATCTTGGTCAAATGGAGCATTGAAAATTGATAATTTTGGTGTAATTTTATCTATATATATATATATATATATATATATATATATATATATATATATATATATATATATATATATATATATATATATATATATATATATATATATATATTATATATAGATATATATATATATATATATATATATATATATATATATATATTTTATATATAGATATATATATATATATATATATATATATATATATATATATATATATATAAATTTTATTATTATTATGTTTATAATAGCAGGTGGTCAAACCAATGTTAATAAATTATAAAAGATAATGAGAGTATTCTAACACACACACTGAGTTTTTCTTTAGTTCCCTGCCAACTCTATTTTTAAAAACATTTGCATTTGGTGCGGACACTGTTTCTTTATTGAGTGAATTCCAGAAATGTACCATCCGGTTAACTAAAAACTTTTTTCTGGGTTTTGACGATCTCTCCTTTTCCAACTTTCTTGAATGACCTCGGAGATGAATATTTTGATAAGGATGAAATATGTTTGTCACATTACACTGGTAGAAACCACTGGTTATTTTAAAGGTCTCAATTAAGTCGTCCCTATACCTATAGGACATATACCCCAGAGCGGGAGAAATAGTACGACTGATGAGTCACTTCGTCAGGAATATCGAGAGGCATACAACTACACCAAAGGGTATGCGACTATGTCTAGGGGTGTGTAAATTCAGCTTTATGGGAGTCTATGAACTTTATACGAATAGGTAATAGATCATTTGTAAGAATTATAATCTATTATCCACAACAAAATACATACAAGAGGTTGAACTTCAATAAAAAATTATCGAAAAAGTTTTTGAATTTTAATTCACATATTGAATTCATCTTCAACATGCCGCCCGCTTTGAAAGGACCTCCTTTCAAAACACATTAACAAGCATATACAATACAGCTGAGTGTTACATTACTGTAACTAATTTTTGATCCTACCTTTCATTTGCCCTAAGTAAGGTGCGATTATGAACTTCGTTTCAAAAGTTTCTTATTTCTTAAAAAAGCCGTTAGGTTGTATTAACTATTTCTCGTGAGTTATTACCACGTACCCATTAGGAAAGTAATGATTTGCATATAGAAACAGTGCAGAATTATGGTAAACCCCCACTGGTTTTAAGTTAAACAAGAAAATAACTCCATTTCTCAAAAACCGCAGTTTAATTACTACCAGCAGCAACTGCCCACATCCTACGCAGAATATTCGTAGCTCTATTCGGTCCAGATACATCGGCTCAGTTAATTAGTAATATAAGACTAGAAAAAATGTTGAAATTTATCGACCACAACGTTGACTGGTGTGTATAAGATTTGCTAATAGGTAGTTAATATGTGTTTGTGGAAAAATTTGTGATTTCTGCTTTCGTCACGGTCGATTGAGAATATTGATAGGCTCGTTAATAGATGAACAAGATTAGTGACATTTCGATCAATCGCCCGCAGGAGGTTCACGTGCTTAATTTCGGCAAAATGTTGCGTGGACTGGATACTCCTAGCTGAACGGAGTATAAACTGGTCCAATCACGCATTCTTGAAATTATGTATGTATACATATATTTATATATATATATATATATATATAGATATATATATATATATATTTATATCATTATATATATATATATATATATATATATATATATATATATACATATATAAATATATATATCCATATATACATACAGGATGGACTACCAGGAACTGCATCCATAGAAACTAAATTTAGGAAAAATTTGAAATTTTAGAAACTTGCTTGATGTCTCAGGATCTACTCAGCTAAAAAACTTATTTATTAATTATGGACAATGTGATAAAGTTATTTCAAGAACATGTGATACATTTAATACACGATATCCCCAAATACTATAAGATGAATTATAAAAAACTTGAAGTCATATGTCAAAAACGCTCAGACTTAGGTATAGGATATGATGATTAAAATCTGCCTGGAATCTTAGGTAGAGTTCAAAAATGTAATAACATATAGGGTGTCCCATTTGAAATAGGTGACTTAGGGTCTATTTCCGGTATAACCGGAAATGCCCAATAAATTAAAATATTTTAAGTTTCCAAAATTTCCAATGTTCCCTACATTCAGTTTCTGAGATATCGATCGATGCTGTTCCTGGTTGTCCACACTGTATATATATATATATATATATATATATATATATATATATATATATATATATATATATATATAAAATTTGAAAAATTCATATATTTATTTGTGAAAATGTATCGTACAATTTTCTCACGAATTCAGAGTCGAAAGTGCTTTCCATTTACCACATGTCTCATAGTTCCATTTTAAATTTCAAAGTTGTTCCTTAATTCTATACGAAGGCAAAGCAACAAAATAAGTAATATAAATATATAGGTACTTATTATAACTTTCAAGATTCATTATCAAGTAACTCATCGTATTTCCACTTATTTATTAATTGTTGCCAAATCTCATTGGTATTTAATTTTAGTTTGTAACGAACGCTGATAATCGTGGCTATTTAAGCATATTGAGAAAATAATGAAGTAATTATAAATTCATCTATGAATGATAGAAAACATGGATAGAAAGAATATCGTGAAATTGTATATATTGATCAGTTAAAATACTCAGGCAGGTGAAAGTTAATTCAAAAATACACAGCGAAAATGAAAGTTTTTTCGAGTTCTCAAAATTTTCTGTGGACTGATTCGCATAACGTACATTGAAAAAAAGGTAATTAATTAATAAGTAATTGTTTTTATAAGGTACTTGATTTCGCAAATTATGACTTTTCCATTGTAAAATGAAGTTTCCTGCAAAGGGTTAAGAGGTAAATAATTAAATTAAAACCAGACTAGTCTCGAAAATATATTATCATTTTTGAATCTAGTTATATCGAAGATCAAGAAAATACATGTCATGCGGAAATTATTTACCGCAAACTTGCTCGTGATGTCCCTTCTCTCATGCAGTATTGGAAAAATCAACAAAGGTGAACGACACGATATTTCGTACGGAAATCTATGATAATCGATCGAAATTAAAAATTGCGGATTTGGAATGAAATATAAGCGACATCCGTTGTCTTCCTTCCGGGAAATCAGAAATGAACGTTCAAAAGTTCCGACGAAATCACTGTTTTCTATTGAGTTTATCACCTACCCGCTTGAAACATCAACAAATTTGAAGCAGAAATGTTTTTTTTTATCTATGTGTAGCATACCGTTAGAAAGGACATCAGGTTGAGAAATTTTTCAAACAAAATGAAGTTCTCAATTGTTGTTACTTTCTTCAACATTGATTTTTGAAGTATATGTACCAAAAAGGATATACGAAAATTTTTATTTCACAAAATCACTAATTGTATGAAATAAAAATTTTCGTATGCCCCTTTGTGACTGTCAATTGGAATATTAACTATTTAAACAAGCATTCATTACAGAACATTTAAAAAATGAATTTTGACAGGCATTGATGAAAAACTTACGAACGGTACATTTTGGGTAATTTGAAAAAAAAATTTTAAAAATTATATCTCCTGGACCATGAGTCTTAGGACTCAGGGTCCGAGAGTGGAAGTAGAAAAGTAGCAAATGTATGTATGTATGTATGTATATATATATATATATATATATATATATATATATATATATATATCTATATATGTATATATATATATATATATATATATATATATATATATATATATATATATATATATATATATAAATATAAATATATATATATATATATATATATATATATATATATATATATATATATATATATATATATATATATATATAACTAATTGATTGGGCAGATACTTGATGAAAATTCATTATCCCTAATATTGTAAATAAAACTTCACTGTTTTTGATTTTTACTTTTTTACTATATTTTGTTAACATGAAAATTGTTTTGCCAATGCACAGTGGCTTCTTCAGATGTATAAAACATACTAACTATTACAACGAGATGAATTTAACAATGAAACTATTTTGTCTACAAATTCCCAAAATTATATTAATTAACGTACAACCGGTTTCGTTGTTTCAGAACAACATCTTCAGGTACAATATAATTTTAACACTAATGAGAGATAGTCTAAAATACAAAGAATCCAAAAATTGTAATTCAGTCAACATTGATGAGGACGAAAAGACGAAACAAATTTAAAAATTTTTCTCACATACGAGAAACAAATTATGCCTATCAAGTTTTTGAAAAAAAAAAAAAAAAACTTGATAGGCATAATTTGTTTCTCGTATGTGAGAAAAATTTTTAAATTTGTTTCGTCTTTTCGTCCTCATCAATGTTGACTGAATTACAATTTTTGGATTCTTTGTATTTTAGACTATCTCTCATTAGTGTTAAAATTATATTGTACCTGAAGATGTTGTTCTGAAACAACGAAACCGGTTGTACGTTAATTAATATAATTTTGGGAATTTGTACACAAAATAGTTTCATTGTTAAATTCATCTTACTACCCAAATATGGACAATCTACAAACATTACAACGAGAGTATTGAAATATGATGGAAGGGAATATACAATAACAATAGGGAAAACCTAAACGTAATCACTTAGCAGGTAGAAAGTACAAACTGTTAATGACTTGGGAAAACACAGTAGGCACAAATATTCAATATTGTATCTAGAAAAGATTTAACAACGGTGAATTATTCATATATATGGGTCATTTAACAAATTATTGGATTGTTTCAAACTATTAATTTCAAGAGCTTCTAATAAATTGAATTTAGAGCCTTTCTTTTCTATATGTAATATTTCAAATTCACTATTAAAAATATGATTATGTTCCAGGAGATGTGATGCATAAGTAGAATCTAATTTTTTCTTGTCGTAACTTCTTTTATGTTCTGATATTCGAACTCCAAAGTTCCTGCCAGTTTGGTGAAACTATGAAGTTTTATTTACAATATATATATATATATTTCGTTTTTTTATGTGAAGAATAACACACAAGTTTTACTAATTTTGAAGACATTCCATCATTCAACAATTCCTTCGATTTATAAGACACATGAGGTCCTATCGATTAAATCTTTTAAACTGTAATCCCTGAATCACAGATAAAGACATCAGGTTTAAATTTAAAATATATCAGCTGAAATGTTTCCCCAATTCATTAATTCGCAAGATTTAGTTATCCAATACCATCTATCTCGCTGACATTAAACGCACTTTTTTCAACAGTTTCCACAGTTCAGTTAATAACAATTTTAGTCACGTCCCGAGCATCGTTTCATGAATATTCAGTTCGAAGATTTTGGATAATCGACTGAGACAACGCGATTAGATCTCCTCCGTTTTGTATCCGTATTATACAGTGTGATTTATGCCGAATTGCCTCCCCCCGTCGAATCTCCCACAATTGATTAGCGTGGCAAGAAAATTTATCCAATAAGTTGACATATAGTTTTAAAAAACGATAAGATTATACAATTCATTTCACATGTGGTAGATATAATAGGCAGATTTGTATTCAAAGCTTCGGTTGAGCCATTTGTTAAATACGTATTTGTGCCGGGGAAAAGTGATATAAATAATGGTGTTACTGGTCATTTGTCAACAGAAACATAGCGGCTGGATTCTTCGAGGCGTTTCCATGATTACATTTTCGGTTTGAATGGCCTCGCAAGGTCGTCTCATTATGCATTATTGGCATTCGAAGTTCATTACTATTCATAATGTTGTGTCCGCAGGGAACTTGATTGAAATAATGTCGGTTTCTTTCAAATATTTCAATTTTTGTTTCTAATTTAATGCCACCGAAAGTTTCGCGATTTTAGATGAACATTACTAGTAATGTAGAAAGCTTGAGTGGATAGTATATAGCAATCAGTTCATGAAAAATATACTATACCAATGGGTATCTCCACAGAATTCTTTATTTTCGGTCTAAACAGTGAAATGTTGGTTCCCAATATCTTTGGCGGAGGGTGCTTAAATCAAACATGTATTTTTCTTTCTAAAACTAACAAAGTTAAGGGGATATACTTAATCTATTTTTATTAAGAAAAATCCCCCTATCCCTATAGAAAGTGGGTACTCATTTTGCTCCACAAATCAGAGTATAAAGTACTTTTCTCTCTAGTAATACTGTAGCTATTATGTGCATATTTTTGAATAGAAACTACAGCCGATTTGCTTGAACAAATCATCTGCAACAATGAGAAAACTAATAAAGATTTCAATATAAGCATTTATCCACTGAAACGAAATTCACATATGGAATAAACATTTTTGGTAGCCGGTCCGGATACAAAGTTTACCAGTTGTTCCTTTTAGTTAATACGATTTTCGAACATGAAAAAACACCGGTGAGTATTTCCTTCGTCTGCTCCATGTCCGTTGAATAATGGGGACGGAAAAGGATATAGGTAGTCGATTCCGCTCTTCAAATTATATATCATTGTCGAACTTTGTTGGTCACGAATCGAACCCAGGAAGTTTTTTTTGCAAACTGTTAACGGAGAATAAAAGTATCAATATATCCAAATAAATTATAGAATATGTATGTACCGATTGACATTTGGTTCAATGTTCAAATTTCGAAAATATTTGCACTGAATATCAAAAGCTTTGAGAGTTTTAAGCATAATTCAATGGTCCCAATACTTGTTACCATTACAATTATATATATTTTTTTGGTATCATGAAAAATATTCATTCACTTTCATGTATTGCTGAATCAACATTCTGCGGTCCAGATGGTTGGGAAATTGTCTAGGGCACAGACGGTACCGGGTTCGAATCCTGGATAAGATAGGGATGTTGTGATTGTCCATAGTTGCAATTTATGAAGTATATATCTACGTGTTATATGATCGGCTGGGTAATGTACTAGCTTACGAACCCATGAGGGTAGATGATGGACACAGGCGAATACTCGCCTGTGTCCCATCATCCCCTTTAAAAAATGTATTGAGGAATCTGATTTTGAATCACGGTATAGGCAAGAGTCTTTTTCAAAGATGGCTTTAAAATAATTCATTTGTATAAAAAATATCATTCAATTAATGAGAAAAATAATAGTTGATTTGTCTAGCGTAGCATAAAATGAAAAAACTAACTTTATTCAAGGTTTCAAGGAGATTTCGTTCTAAGATTAAATATAGGAAATTTGAGATTCTAATTATTTCCTTCATAAAAATATAGTTTAAATTTATTGATAACTTTTTTGGCATCATTAATTATTCCATTATATTGTTGCATTGTAGAGCTGTAAAATGGTGCATGCGCAAGAAAAGTATATTGTTACATTAAATCTTATTCTCCACAATAAATCTCGTCCGCTATTGTACTGTATCTTCTCAAAACGTGCATTTATTTAGTGTTCGCTTAATTTTATTCTTATATTCCTTTCTTTTTCAGGGGGTACGGTCCTGTTTATTCCATCCCAGTGCACGATATCGCATTCAGAAGTATGTAAGTGTACATCAAATTAAATTCAACGTTTCGAGTAATATATACTCTCCTAATTAGCGGTTCAGTTTTTATGGTGGCAATTAGGGTATTATTATGAGAAATTGCATTTTCATTAACACGTTAGTCTGTATCAGATGGAATTCTTTTAGTTCATTCAGAAAATGCTTGTATATTAGAAATAACTTCAAATTGAGTAGGTTATTTTGATACCGGTTATAAAGTATTTCGATTTAGGATATATTGTATTCTGATTTGTGGAATATATCTTACAATGTTAAAGAAGTTTGTGTATATGCTTATACTATAGTTTAAGTCGTTTATTGTTAATGGAAAAGCGTGATTCATCCAACAATCTTTGGTGACAGATTTTGTACCCCATCAGTGTTGCTCCCTTAAACTGAGCTCATTTTATATAAGTACTTTAGGTTGTAAGCACTAACAAGCACTGAATTGAAGAGCTAACAGCATTTGAGCAAGTAGAATTCGATGTTTGCCGTTTCTTGTCTTTGTTGTCCAGAATATGTAGTAGCATACGAAAATAAATATCGTCAGACCAGGATAAGGTGCACTAAGTCTTGAGGGGGTTAGAAAGTTCAGCTGAAATGCGCTCCAGAAACCGACAACAACTCGGCAACTGTCATTTGTAAGAAGCTGGAAATGTTCCAAATTATAGTCCTCTCCTCTTTCTCGAAAAAACTTTTTGCTCAATGTTAGAAAGCGCCTGCAAATCGATTGCTTACCTACTTTTCCTGAAAAAAAATGTTCGTACTAATGATATAATAATTGAAATAACAAGGAAACGGTGTCATGGAACACCAGGTAGGAAGTTCCTTCGGGTAATACAGAAGGACCACAATTTGCGAAAACGAAACATGTGCGTATCAGGGCGCACGTCAGAAGTGATAACTTATTCTAATCCAAGTTGAAATAATAGATATTGAAATGTGAGTCTAAGAGCTCTTACGAGATTGTAAATAGAAAAATTTAAAAAGCCAGGAGTAGTCTCTGGGATTCGAACCCAGAAATACGACACACCAGGGTTCAGTATTTAGCCCTCTCGGTCACGAATTAAAACTATTGGAGCGAAAAATCTGAAATTTACTGTGATGCAACTTATGATTTTTTGAAAATTTTTGATGTTAAATTCAGATTTTCAAAATGCTCCGTTTGGGCACTATGACATGTCCCCAATTGAGGACATCATGAGCTGATGGAAGACAAAAAAATTTCAGAAATATGTTCAGAGGGTAAAATATTAATATGTTTTATTAAAATAATATTACAGGGTATGGTATTTCATGAACGGTCCATTTTCGAAGTACTAAAATGTATAAAATTTAACTTTTGCAGAAATAAAATAAAAGTGCTGTTATATTTACCTAGATGTTGCGTTTACCGCTAGCTCACAATGTCCTCAAATTAGGACACCACACTTTCAAAAATCGCTGATTACAATATGCACAAAAATCACCAAACACAATTACTTTGGAACAAGTCTACACCTATTGTGAACGTGAACAAACAGTTTTCAAACACGTGGTCTAACGAATATAACCAACAAAAAAATAAACAGTAGAGCGCTACGCTGCTGTCACATCTACCCTACGGAAACTTATATTTCAAATGAATGAATTTTTTTTCCATCAGCTTGTAGATGGCAGCACATATATTCATTTGGAAGTATATGATGTCCACAACTGAGAACAATGTGACAGAGAAGTAAGAGCAAGCGGCACTTCATAGGAAAAAATCCAAAGTAGGTTGTCCTCAATTGAGGACAAGGTGAGCGAGAGGGTTAGAGCACTCGGTCGTCAACGCAATGTAAAGAATAGACGCAAGAGTGTATATAACGAGAGGATAACATATCGCCACGCTATGACGTTTTCGAGTTGCTTGTATATGAATTAATGAGTATACATATAAGGCATTGGCGATTGACGTGGCGGAGTGGGATCAGAAAGAGAAGGGATGAGAGAACGGAAAGAAAGAGGGAGAAAGAGAAAGGTATACAATATTCGCTTGTGTTAACTAAAAAGCGTGACTTCCGTCATTCTACTTCCGTCACACTTTTAGTCTCGCATATTTTTCAGTTAGGTCCCGCAGCGAAATTCCAATCTCCTCCAAGCCTGCCATAAGGAACTTCGTTCCAATAAATTAGAGATTTTGTAGCCTATTATGGTTAGTGAAAACAATTAACAAGTTTATTAGATGAAGTACGCATGACTCATGTTTTGGTGAAACTTCAACTTCTTCAGATGCTGGGTGTAAAATAATTATAATTCTCCGACAATGTAAAAACTGAATAAATATCAAATTGGTTAGAACAGGTAAATGAACAAATGGTTACAAATAATTAGTAAGAGAAATAACTATCTGTGTATTTACCCTTTCTACCCAAATTGTTATTTATTCAGTACTTGTATTGGTTATATCAGAGATGTGATAATTTTTTTTCTAGAATCACTACAGATAAATAAATACAATCCTTCAGGTCTCTTATTGAACAGCGCCAAATTGATCATACTACAAGCCACTTTCTGAAAATTTTGAAAATTACCCAACTATCTGACAGGCAGTTTAGAATGAGTTTTACCTACCTATTTTACTAATTATTTGTAATCATCCTTCTATTTATCCATTCTACACAATTTGTTATATATTTATTCCTTGTATTTGATATAACGTAGAAACATATTCAGTTTACATTTAGCATCCGAAGAAGGTGAAGTTTCACCGAAATGTGCGTCTTGCGTATATTACCTTATGATCGTATAAAATGTTTTTATTACCATTGTATGTTTATTAATTTACATCAAGTATCGCCTTAACCAATCCAAAATTGTGTAAAAAAAGGGTTTTTGAAAAAATTTAGGAAAGAAAAATAGTGAAATAATGAAATAAACCTTTTAAGGTCCATTTCAGCTTCTTACGGCAGACCATTACCAAGTTTCGGCGCAACCTTCCCACCCTTTCATCACGTGTTTTTCTGTTCAAGAATCGAAATAGAAACATTGGCACGCTATTTTTGCCTACTTAATCACAACCATCTCCTGGTTTACTTTATTTAAATCGAATTTGATTAAAAAACAGATATCTGCGGTAAGCAGCTACCGGATCTGGTACTATGTGAGGAAATGTTCACTGACTCGCAGTTTAAAATACGACATTCCTCTTATAGGTGTTATCAACATTATTATACGAAATATCTTCAATGACATTGATCTTTCGAGTACAATATCAATACGGATTCACTGTTATACAAACTCGGAGATGGAGAGGACAAACTGAGAGACCGAGGGCAAGACCGCGAGGCAACCTTTGGAGGCCGACCGAGAGAGCCAGTCAGCTACGCAAACATTGCACATAATGCTTTTATATTAAGAGTCGGTAAAGCTTAGCATACTAATGACTTGCGACGTCTCTCCTATTGCCGCGTAAGAGGTCGTCATATGGAAGCGTGGGAGGTCGTAATTTCAGTTTGGACAAATTCATTGTAAACAGAACGGTACTCGGGAGTTTTAAGCTAGTGGCCAACCCTACGTTTCGCCATCTTGACGTTTAATTGTTATTTGATGTTACTTCCGTTCGTTCATTTTGTTGTTCGACAGTTTTCTGATTTTTTTATGGAAAGTGTGTCGAGAATAACGTATGCGGATATCATGAGTGGTTCCGACTAATCTCCGTTACTATAAACCTTTATGAAAAAAGAATAAAGTATAAACTTTAAAATAAAAAACACTTGGCTTATGTTTCACAATATAACAAATATTTAGATACTGTATTTAGCAGTAACGAAAAGTCGACATGTTTCGAGTTATGAACTCATTATCAAGACTGACTACAGGAGGGTATTACATCGTATTTTATAAAACAGACAAAACCAAAGGTGATACCTGAAACTCAATTTGTTCGTTTACAAGGGGTAATTGACTATTATGGGCGGAACTTATTTCGAGAATTTCAAGAAGGTCAAGGCGCTTTCTTTTGTTACCTGAATGTAACAATTTGGTTTTGTTGAAATCCAGGAAGTGATTGAATTTTATACAATGCTCAGAGAAGCCAGTGGTATTTTTGTTTTGTAAAATTGACTTTTCATGTGCTTCAACACGAATATTTATATTCCTTCCTGTCTGTCCAATATAGAAAGCAAGACATTCGTCGCAAAATATTTTATAAACACCACTGTTTTCTCCGATGTTAGATTTTTCTTTATTATTGACCAAGAATGATTTCAAGTTTCTTTTATTTGTACAAATTGTTTCACAGGACAGGAAGGAATATAAATATTTGTGTGGAAGAACATAAAAAGTCAATTTTACAAAACAAAAATACCACTGGCTTCTCTGAGCATTGTATAAAATTCAATCACTTCCTGGATTTCAACAAAACCAAATTGTTACATTCAGGTAACAAAGGAAAGCGCCTTGACCTTCTTGAAATTCTCGAAATAAGTTCCGCCCATAATAGTCAATTACCCCTTGTAAACGAACAAATTGATTTTCAGGTATCACCTTTGCTTTTGTCTGTTTTATAAAATACGATGTAATACTCTCCTGTAGTCAGTCTTGATAATGAGTTCATAACTCGAAACATGTCGACTTTTCGTTACTGCTAAATACAGTATCTAAATATTTGTTATATCGTGAAACATAAGCCAAGTGTTTTTTATTTTAAAGTTTATACTTTATTCTTTATGATGTTTCACCAAGTGATGTGCGAGAATTCAATCTCAGTTAATAAACCTATATACTTAAAAAAACTCACAGCAGTGTACAGCAGAGCCTATATGCTATTTGAACGGAGTCATATTTACCATTCATTTTTATGTAAATGTCTCGAAAAAATTTCATCCATAGTGGTATTGTATCTTGTAGAACACAAATGGACGTTGGTTAGGTTGATGTTGTATGTGTTGTATCAGATGTAGGTACCTATAAATTCATCAACTGTTGCCGTTATACCCTAAAAAATGTGGCGTAAACTCCAACAATAATTTTAATAACATAATATGTGATATAAAATATGAAAGATATATGCAACTAATCAAGCATACATACATACATACAAACATTAAATAAGAGACAGATGTTCTTTAATTCAATTAATAATAATGATAATAAAATAAACCACATCCATTTTTCAGATTTTTCTTCTTCGTTCTTTATTGTCATTTGAATCAGTTTTTTTTTATATCTTTTAATACTTTGTTAACTTCAATCACTTAATCATTTTGAATAACTGAGATTGATTCTTGTTCAATAATAAAGAAAAATCTAACATCGGAGAAAACAGTGGTGTTTACAAAATATTTTGCGGCGAATGTCCTGCTTTCTATTGGACAAACAGGAAGGAATATAAACATTCGTGTTGAAGAACATAAAAAGTCGATTTTACAAAAAAAAATACCACTGGCTTCTCCGAACATTGTATAAAATTTAATCATTTTCTGGATTTCAACAAAACCCAATTGTTGCATTCAGGTAACAGGGAACAAGGAAAGCGCCTTGACCTTCTTGAAAGTCTCGAAATAAGTTCCGCCCATAACAGTCAATTACCCCTTGTAAACGAACAAAATTGATTTTCAGGTATCACCTTCGCTATTGTCTGTTTTATAAAACAAGATGTAATAGGTACTCTTCTGTAGTCAGTTTTGATATTGAGTTCATAACTCGAAACATGTCGACTATCCTCCACTACTAAATACAGTATCTAAATATGTTTATATAGGAAAACTTAAGAAAAGTGTGTTTTATTTTAAAAGTTGAACTTTATGCTTAATAATTTTGTTTATTGGGCACAAATATAAGTATCACTAGATATAAATACCTATACATGCATTAAATGTTGCCGGTATAACCTAATATATGCTGCGGTATTCTAATAATCTCGAAGTGAAAGGTGCGCATAGTACGCTGCGCAAAAGAACGTAACATTTCACTTTTAGTTAACGCTCGTGCTCGATTTTACTTCTCATAAAATTTTCATACCGCGGGCTAAACATGAATATCGTTTCTTCAGGAGCAAACTCCAATAAACTCCAATAGTTTGTATCTCTCAATTCTTCATTCCAATTCCTGATGATCATTATACGAATAGAAAGAAGAATATCTATAAAAATTATAATCAATTCCTCACTAAAAAACCTTATTTGATCTATAATTATAAACTGATATCATACACATATCTTTCTACAATTTGAAAATACTGGTACTTACATGAATTCATCATATCTATCCTCAACTTGTACTGAATCACTTTGATACTGATTAAAAGAATATAAGAGAGGTTATCCGTATTATAACTCGAATGGCTTTCAAATCATGCATATACGAATACAGCTGACATGTATGTGACTGCTACTGTTACGCTTTTGTGGTCCTAGCTCTCATTCGCCAAGTGCCTAGAGCAGGGCTTCCCAAACTTATTTTAACTGTGACGCCCTTGGAAATTTGCCATTTCTATACGACGCCCTTGCTCCCTCTGTCTAAAAAGTAGCTTCCAGTTGTAGTTCTAGCCTAGTAACAAGTTACCAAAACACTCCAAAAAACATTTATAACTTTTATTAAAAAATAAAAAAAAAGACAAAACATAAGAACGAAACTGAATAGAGACATATATTTCACTTTGTTGGCTGGCTACTAATGAGCAGGATGTGCTTGCTATTCTGAGCATAGCTTTTCAAGGTGGGGCTCAAGTTTGGAAATTACCACTCTCATCTCTTTCTCTGAACTTATTTTTGATCTGTACTTGCTCTTTAGTACTGCAACTACAGGAAGACCTGTTTCGCACAAGTATGATGCAAATGGTAATAGAACCTTCAATACTGTGGGGCTAAAGGCACTATATTCGTGAGAAACTGAACTCCAAAATTCAAGCAGTTTGTCTGTACTGGAGCTTAAGGCTGGAGTCACAGGACAATTCTATTAATTTTTCTTCTTCCTCTGTAGATAGTGTTGATGGTGAGTTCGACAGGAAAGGGTTCCTAACCAAGTCATATTGCTCAACATTTTCGGGAAAAAATCGATGTAGATCGCCTCACGACTCCCTCAGGATAATGCTGCGACGCATAGTTTGGGAAGCCCTGGCCTAGAGTATAACTTGCGATAATAAAATTGGTTCCCAAGGTTTTATAGATATTCCATGCTGATATCGAAATACCGCACCGCTTTCCATCAACCCAATTTTGTGCTTTGACCTCAATCGACGACACAAAACGGAGAAAGTCAGGATCATGATATATCAAATTTATTCGCGTCCTGTCGGCCAGGCTGTCCCATAAAAAATGTTAAATTTCTTTCGCGTCAATTTCAAACGAACTTCCATAGGATTTCTCCGAGAGATTGCCACTTAAGTTCAGATCGGGTATCGCTCCTAAATCATTAGAATTTACATAGGCAGAATTAATTCGAGATTTCAGACAACTCGTACCGTGGGAACATCGAAAATGAAGGCCTCGTAGATAACTGCAATTATCACCCGTTTAATCTTACAATGTTCGCTACGGAGGAGACGCGGAGGAGAGAGATGTCATCGTTATATTTACATGTGAAAATTATAAACTTGGAGTTTCTATAAATGTGTTTTGTGTGTGTAATTCTATGCTTGGTGATAAATTACGCTGCGGCCACATCGGCACTACACATAATGCATATTCAGGTGTTTAACAGTCAGGAAATTTGAGCGCTATTCCCACGTGCTGTCACCAGTAGAGAGGATTCCGTTGTTTGAAATGATATTAAAGATTAGAATGTCATTGTGGGTAATTATTGATACAACTAAAACCAATAATAATTTTCGTTAAGCGTTCGATAATGTATCTTTAAAGTACGGTTCCACCAGAGAAATATTAAGGAACATTTTTGTTGCTGTTGCGTGTTTCCGAAAATGTTACAAAATGTTCCTTGAAATTTCTTTATGTTTCGGCAACAAATGTTGACTGTTTCTACTTGTGTAAACAAATCCGTATTGCTATCGTAGTAGAAACGTATCGAGAACGCAACTAGTAAACGATCATGTCTCAGATTTTCAGTGTGCAGTGAAGTACGAAAACGAATAAATATATAGCTACGGTTCCACCGGGGGAATATTAAAGATCATTTCTGTTGCTGTTGCTTGTTTCTGTAAATGTTTCAAAATGTTCCTTAAACTTTCTTTATGTTTCGGCAACAAATGTTGATTATTTTTACTAAACAATAATTATTTACAATTTCAGTTAAATCAGTAGAGACAATAAATTTACGTATGTTGCCATAAGTTTCTACCTATGGCAACAAAGGAAAACATTCAGCAACAAAATGTTCCTGAATATTCCTCCGGGGAACCGTAGCTTAATATATGTAGGCTCGTCCTGAAGGTCTGCGAATACAAAAAAAAATTCCGGGCATGTTGCGTACCCTTATTTTCTTGAAAGAAGTGTAGACCATCAACTCAGTAAAGCACGTTTCTTAGTGATATTTAGACCAAAACTAGGAACGTTCTAATTCTAATTTATGTTAATATATACGATGTATCTACGTTGGCTACATATGGGAAACTTTTTTAGTATTAGTTTTAACAAAAAAATATATTCCTCATAAAAAGTTCTGCATGTTCTAAAACCCAATATCTAACTATCTGATATTGAATTTTATCAATACTTTTTATAGTTAAATGATGGTTGTTGAAATCAAAACACGAAACTAACGAAACTAAGGTAATGTTTGCTAACTAAAAGTAAGACAAAGTAACAACATTTTTTTCCCTACAGTCATGATTTTCTTTTAAAATTAATTTTAGCATAAGGTAGATGTTCTCGTCTGCTTCCTTATAAATATATTGATCTGGTCACTGTCACTTTTGATTCATCCGTTTTATAACCATGCAAGCTTTCAAAGAGAAAATGGCAACTATTTCAATGTAGGTAGTCATTATTCTGTTGCCAATGGTTATTCTTCCCGGCTTAGTCCGGTAAGTACGTAGTTCCTGATGTAGGCCGGAAAAGTGCTATTTCCTCAAAAAAAAGCGTCCAAACTTTTTAGTATCGAGTAGTGTTTTTTACAATTAATAGCTTTTGATTATATTAATATATAATAATGAAAATGAAGACAATGCTAGATGTTTCTATTAATGATGAATTTGCACACCCGAAAAAATAAGACATTCAACTATTTCACATCATACGACATGATTCCTCCAAACTGTAATGCAGGACATGAAACCGCCATGCATTCGTCCTGGTTCAATATCGTGAAATCCCGAGAAATGGGGGAATGCGAATCGGGTCTTGAACTACGCTGGCGCGACATTGGAAAATAAGAGTACATTGGGACGACGAAGGTCGCACACTAGGCCTGCCGTCTCCGGGCGCGACCTTGACCTTAGGCGTCAGAAGCGCTCAGTGGGAAACGCTGGAACGGTCCAGCCTTGATGTAGGTGAGCTTCGGCTCGGGGTGTTATATTCGATCGATGGTATGTGACCGTGGACGCTCGATTTTCCTATCAGGGGCGAGGTCAGTCGGTGTTTCCTCCGATAATTTTTGGAATGGGACCATAGAAGAATAATTATTGAATTTTCGTGAAAATTTTCGGGAAAAACAGCCTAATTTTGTCGAAATGATATATGGAAAGCAAAACGAATTGCTGGTTGAGGTGAATAAGGAAATCAATCCAGATTCTTCTTCAAATTTATAACCTGAAAATATTTATCTTTGATTATCGTTATATTACATTTCTCAATGGAGAATTGAGAGGTCCATTGAGAGTATAGTGCAATAATCACTTATCTCTTGTATATTAGACATGTTATCAATATATATATATATATATATATATATATATATATATATATATATATATATATATATATATATATATATATATATATATATATATATATATATATATATAAATAAAAGAAGATAAATAGTACCCTATTCTTTGACTCTTCGAAATCAAAATAATAATTTGAACCTATTTCGAACATTACGTGGGTAAAGGTTTCTGTGGTTTCCCTTACCATCTAATAATAACAGATTTGAATGTTAATATTGGACTGAATAGCACGTAATAAATAACAAAGAACGGCCACTGCCGAAAAATTTTAGTGAAACAGTAGTATCTAAAAACATTAAATAAAAACCATTCAAACTTTTCAATACCATCCATCTAACTTACATCCCTTAATATTTGTAGATCTTCATCCCGTTACACATTTTACATAACCATTTTCATTGTTTATTATGTAATAATAACAAAAAATAAAGCATTATTTCTTCCAGTGATTATTCAATAGTTAGTTGCTTCCTTTGGAAAAAGTAGGTGAAGTTCCATGATAAAAAGACCTTTGTATCAAGAATTGAATGATAGCAAGATATAAACGATCCCTTCTTTAAAAAAAGGGTTAAAAAATAGTAGGTATATATGAATGGTTCTCATAATCGGTAGGCACTGGATGAAAGAATCATTAGTAGCATTTTTCGAAGATATTTTTACTCTTTCTTCTATTCTAATCTAAGTTCCTCGGTAACCAGTGACCTAAATAAATCCTCACCTACACCTTCCACCGCTTTCAACCCCTACTTCCGATCCTTTCTTTCGTGTAATTCACCTGGCTTGTTCAACTGACATCGATGCCACATCTTAGAGTTTCACTTCAAACTCCAAACATTTTCTTGGTCTCAGTAAATCTACACGTAAAACGTGAAAAATCAATTCAGCATCCATAATTCTTTATAAATTACATAAGGTGAACAAGGAAAATCCCAATAATTAAAAAAAATATCAAACAACTTTCCAAGGGAGCTGGTTATATGTATTACGCATTAATTAGATCTCATCAGTGTAGCTTATTTGATTCAGAGTGAATAAACAAATTCTAATTGTTTCCCAATACAAATCGCGGTCGGTCTACTATCTGGATAACACCCCAGAGCGTTCTCAATCAAAGATATGGGAAACCAACAATATCGCCACTCAGATCGAAAATGCAGAATCCTGTCGCGAGAATACATAACTTCCTGACATGAAATGTCTACTCTGCAACTGTGGCATGTAGAAAAATTGTTCGATAGGTAAGTTTTTTAATTATTGAAGAATTTTCTTTGCTCACTTTATGTAATATAGTAAATGTGATAATTTTTTTTTGTTTAAACAAATTCTGTTGTGATTTCTTGTAATATTTTTAGTTTCATATATTTCTGTTATCTACTAAGAAATATCAAAAACATTGATTGTTCAAAAGTTTCTACATTAAGTCTATTAATACGTAAATTTAAGCTTTTTTTCATTAATTCCTACCAAAAAGCGGCTTTCCAATTCGAAAATTGGCAACGTCGATTGAAATTGGGTCACCGGGTTAATACTGTAAGTTCGGAGAGTTCTCTCTCTGGAGATAAGAGGTATTCGATTACCGGAAGCTCTGAAAGTTTTGTATACTTTGTACCCCTTTTCCGGGCCATTCGTTCAGTGCGGAGAGTCCTTTCGTTAATTGTAACTGTTCCGTTTGTGGACTGTTCAAATCTCGTGAGAACAGTTAGGTAGAACAATGCGACTTCAAGCCGGATCTTTATTTGCGTTTCGATCGTTAAACTTTTTGTTTGGCATGGCATTAAATCACAGGCTGTACTACTATGGTAGTATTTATTATCAAATCTTTAATTTATTCTATCAAATATATGCAACTGATTACGAAGGTATTCTCTAAACTATATATATATATATATATATATATATATATATATATATATATATATATATATATATATATATATATATATATATATATATATATATATATATATATATATATATATATATACAGTGCTTTCATGATGAAAGGAACAAATTCATTAAAAAATTAGGTTTCTATTTCATGTTAAAATCCTCGGACAGGTCGATTAGTATTTTTATTTGGGCATTTTTCGCAATAAAAAATTTTGTATACAGGGTGTCTCATTTCAAGAGCTATGGCTTTGTCAATTAGTTTTTTTAAAGGTAATACCCTGTATATTATTTCACTTTACAATTCTACGATTAACTTCTTATCACTTTTTGTGAACATACCATATGCCTCAACTCGATGGATTGCCAGAAACGGAGATAGTGGTAATGAGAGGTACGATATGAAAACACACAAATGTAATTACTAATTTAATTTTTACATATGTTCAATCTGTTGTCCGTTTACCTTCGAGACATTTTTGAAGTCGATTCAATGTTTCCCGTTGCACATTTTCAATTACTTCTGGACTGATAAGTCTTATTTCCTGCCTGATTCTCTCTTTTAGATCATCAATATTATTTGGTCTATTCAAATAAACTTTAGACTTCAAATAACCCCATAAGAAAAAATCCAATGGGGGTTATGTCCGTGATCTTGGCGGCCACTCAATCGACCTCTCCGTCCTATCCATCTGTTGGGAAAAAGTTGCATCAAGAAATTGTCGAACAGCGATTTGAATAGTGAGGAGGTGCCCATCTTGTTGAAACCATATCTCGTTATTAGGTATGTCAGGATCTTGTGGGTTAGGAAAACAAAACAGCTAAAGCCGGAATTGAGTTCGAACTGGAGAAAGTTCAAGTAGTCCTCTCCGTTTAGTGTTCCTTCAAAAAAATAGGGACCAACTATACGATTTCGAACAATCGCTGCCCAATGTATTAATTTTTTGAGGCCGCTGTGTGTGGCATTCTTGCATCCAATGAGGATTCTCGGTCGCCCAATACCTACAGTTTTGTCTGTTGACGTGGCCATTTAAAGTAAAGGTGGCTTCATCAGAAAAATTATGTTTGTAATGAAATTTAGATGTTTGATTAAGAATTTCAAGGAACTTCTCACCAAACTGTACTCCTCCGTCAAAATCGGTTTCTTATTATTCCTTGACCAGCTTAATTTTATTAGGGTGTTTCTTATTTACCTTTAGTTTTTTTTGCACTGTCCCTACTTATAAAATGAAATTATTTGAAATTTTAATAATGGAAGTATGAGGGTTATCTTGGGTTTCTAGTAGAAACGTTCAGCAATGTTTCTTCAGATACTCTCGGTGGTCTTCCTTTAGAGTAAATCTCTAACGTGGCCGTATCTCCTGAATTTTGATTCAATTTTGCTGACTGGTCGATCTAGTAATTGGCGGACGATTCAGGATGATTTTTCATTGAATAGATTGCAGACTTCTTCTTGTAGAACGCACCCTATCTCCAAAACCCAATTTCATCCATAAGTACTTCAATACGTTCTCTCTCAAGTAATTGCATTTTCTTAAACAATGAAGTAGTTGTAGTGCACTGGAGCGTTAAAAACGTGAAAAACTGCGGACTATACAAGCACCAGTGAATGAATTCAGATGGTACATGTGAAAATTCATATCTCTCAGATTTAATGACAATGTTTACCTAAATTTTTTTTGTACTTTTTAATCCACATTTTAAAATCTCCAGGTGCTCCACTATCTCCGTTATAATCTGGGAAATCCATCAAGTTGAGGCATATGGTATGTTCACAAAAAGTGATAAGACATTTATCGTAGAAATTGTAAAGTGAAATAATATACAGGGATATTACCTTTTAAAAAACTAATGACAAAGCCATAGTTTTTGAAATGAGACACCCTGTATACAAAATTTTTATTGCGGAAAATTGCCCAAATAAAAATACTTAATCGACCTGTCCGAGGATTTTTAACATGAAATAGAAACCAAATTTTTTTAAATGAATTTGTTCCTTTCATCATGAAAGCACTGTATATCTATATATATATATATATCTAATATATATATATATATATATATATATAAATATATATAAAATTTAGGGTTATGTAGCGGCTGTAAAATATCTATTTGACTATTGTTTTTTTAACGGGAACGCAGCCTGTTTGATTTTAAGAAATTACTCTTTATACGGTGAGAGCTTTCGGAATTGTTTTATTCCTTCTTCAGTCACCTCAAGTATGTGAGGTTGACAATCATAATTTAAACATATTATAACTGGGGTAAACTAAACCAAATTAATACTTTTGACATGTACTACAACAATTACTTTCTCAAACTCAACTGAACAGGCTGGCGTCCCGTTAAACAATATTCAATATATATATATTTATATAATATATAATATATTATATATATATATATATTATATATACAATATATTATATATATATATGATATATATTATATATATATATATATATATATATATATATATATATATATATATATATAAATATATATATATAATATATAGATATATATAAATATATATATATATATATATATATATATATATATACTTGAAAATTTCTCAAACTTGAACCGTTTCAACTATATTCTAGGTCTCTAGGCACTTGGATTTTCTTGGGAATACTGGTTCAAATTGGTAGCTAAAACTCCATTAAAATTTTGTTTATATTATTTTAAAAGTTTCGACTAACATATGTAGTCTTCTTCATCAATTTAAAATTTACTTAAAGCTACGGGAAAACAGAAAATTGTATTTTTAAATTAAAAGAAGGTGATAATATTGTTTTTCAAGAACTTACCAAAAAAAGAAATCTTCATTATGACATTTACACTTAACTATACTTCTCAAAGGAAATGAAGAGTATATAAAACCTTCACAGTACTTAAAAATAGTATAAAATTGTAAGACACGTTTCATAGGACACTTCGTTCATTCATAATGTCTTTATTGTAACTGGAGTCAAACTATTCGGTACGCATGTGGTATGCATGTTTTGCGATTTCATTTGTTTATTATTTACTATGTGTTTTGATTACAATATTTGAGGACTGTTCTTTTTGTTTTCGATTTCAAAATTTTTTTAAAGTAGGTTGAAACATATTTGGTTTAGATTTTTTATGTCAGTTTTCTCATTAATAGAGTTTGGATTTTTTTTTATGTGTATCATTTCGAGAAATTCTCTCTTTTTTTATATTCAATTCGGTAGTCAGAATTTTCGTTTCATCAAAATTAATTTTGTGTTTTTTTCCTTTTCGGGATTTGTCAATGCAATTCTATTTCTTTTGTCGTAACTACCAATTTGAATCAGTATTCCCAACAAGAAAATCCAAGTTCCTAGTATATATATATATATATATATATATATATATATATATATATATATATATATATATATATATATATATATATAATGGCAAATACGCGTTAAGATGTTTTTTATTTTTTTTTACATAACAACGGCGCCCAATGCGAAAAATGGCAAGACCGATTTTTTGTCACAAATTGTACGAAAAATTCAAAAGTGATTGTTGTTTTGAAATATCTCAGTGGCGTACCATTTTTTTCTCAAAAAAACTTGATATCATTACCCGTATGCGCGCCAATGATGAACATTAAATTCTCAATTGCATGTCAGAAAAAGCGCAATAACTACCTCTCAAAACCCACCGAATTTCATTTGCATATCTCCACCGGTTTCAGAGCAATAAATAAATAGTCAGTTTTTAAGTGAAAATTAAACACCCCGTATCTCGGAAAATGAAGCATCTGCAGACAAAGGTTATATAGCAGAATGTAACTATTTTTTCATACAGAAGCACCCTCTGAAGTTTGTCTCACTTATTCACCAAATATATATAATTTTGTATTTTTTTGCTTTAATTACTCTCGAACGTTTACTCCTCTTATTGTGCCTAATTTTTAATACATATTATGCAGCGAAAAGAAATTCATTCTAACTAGGTGTCCCACGACACCTCTGGTCCTTGTTTCATACTTGACAATAAATCGATACGAAAATGCTAAATGATACTTTTTCAGAAAATTGCCCTTAAATCGACCATTCAATGATCCGCCAAAAAGTTCCACTTCGTCCTGTCCACCGAAGCCGATTTACGACGTTTGTAATTTTATTACGTGCCTAATGATAACATCAACTACTCGGTCAGGCCGATGCGAAAAACGAATGTCTCCTAATAAATGAGCCTTATAAAATATGCCGCACATATATTACGGTTAGATTAAAGTTGATATTTTTACAGACATCTCCCACGTCAAAATACAACGTAAATCAAGTGGAATGCGCCGCGTTTCGGAAAATCCTCGATTTATTCGTTGTTGTTTTCGGGTCGATCTGACAGGCCCACTTGATTGCGTCTGGATGCGGTGATGTCTCCGCTACTGAGAAACAGCTGATGCGTTATTTTTCACTGGATGTCGCTGGCGTCACTTCCAGGACCGTACTGTAGGGTTTTGAAGTACAATACTTTTATTTCGAAAGAATTCGAGAAGTAGCGGTCCCTTGACATTTCTTGTACCAAACCAAAGTAACTAATGCCCGATTTCTAGGTGCAATTCCTAAAGTGCAATTTGCGTTTCACCACGCGTTAAGTAATGCCTAAGGAAATACTTAACGTTAGGATAGCTTCTTAGTTCTGCCTAGAGTATTTAGGAAATGCTTTACCTCAAATTGTTTAGTTCTCAATTGCTCATCAAATTTGGGGTTATTTCCATAAAAATATAATAAAATTATTATATTTCTATCATTTTTTCTCTTCTTCTAACTATCCTTTGTCAAATTAACAGTCTAGTATTAAAGAGTGGTACCAATTATATGTACAAAACTTTCCAAATCAAGTTTTTAGCAAGATATTTCTTAACTAAGGATTTCTTTGGTTGATGAAATCCGATTTAGGTAAGTATCGGATTTAGGTATTTCCTATCGTAGGAATCACTTAGTTAAGAACTTCCTTACATCTCGTTGGTGAAATCGGGCATAAACGTTCTGAATTTTGTACCAAAATTATTCAACGTTTCCAAACAATGTTACATTCATCACTAGGACCAGTTTATACAGGGTGTTCCACGACGATTAAGACAAGTAATATATCAGAATTGGGCAGTAGTAGACAATGATAATTTTGGGGGTGTAAATAAGAGCAAATGTTGCATCTTTTCTTGTTATTGTGTTACCCAATGAGGTATTTGTTTTTGGTCACGTGACGTCACATTCAAAATTATTAATGGGACAACCTGTATATTTGTGCCCTTCTGTGTTCCTCCCGATGAAAAAATTTCAACTAACTAGCACACTTGGGGTCTAAAGGGATTAATTCAAGAGATACAGGTACTTAGAGGATTGTAAGTTGAAAAATTCATAATTGAATCCCCTGTAATTTTCGGCAATCTTACATTCGTACGTAATGATTAAGGCAAGCCAATATTATAATTTTTAATAATAATTCAAATCAACTGTCACAGAAAAAACTTACAATCTTAAAAGAGATGTTCAAATATGTAGATGCCCATTTCGGCTACATGCTACCCTAATCAATTCCGGTGTCACAGTTCTTCAAGCATCGCGTATTTTTCTTTTCAAATCGTCTAAATCTGTAGACGGAGTTGCATAAACGATACCTTTAAGATATCCCCAAAGGAAGAAATCTAACGGTGTCAGGTCTGGCGATCTTGGAGGCCAGTAAATAGTACCGTTTCGTCTAATCCAGCGTTCTGGAAATATCATGTCTAGATAATGTCTCACTCTGCGATCAAAATGTGAAGGTGCATCTTGCTGCCACCACATTTTATTTCTTTCATTCAATGGAATGTCTTCAAGTAGGTCTGGAAGTGTATTTTGTGAAACATTTAGGTATCTCTCTCCCGTTAGTATACCATCATAAAAGTACGGGCCAATCAAACGCCCAAAAAACAAACGAAAATTACAGGGGATTCAATTATGAATTTTTCAACTTACAATCCTTTAAGTACCTGTATCTCTTGAATTAATCACTCTAGACCCCAAGTGTGCTAGTTAGTTGGAATTGCTTTATCGGGAGGAACACAGAAAGGCACAAATATACAGGTTGTCCCATTAATAATTTTGAATGCGACGTCACGTGACCAAAAACAAATACCTGATTGGGTAACACAATAACAAGAAAAGATGCAACATTTGCTCTTATTTACACCCCCAAAATTATAATTATCTACTACTGCCCAATTCTGATATATTACTTGTCTTAATCGTCGTGGGACACCCTGTATAATATACATGGAAATGATTAATTTGTTTAGTTAATGGACGTTTACAAGTTTCCTATACCTATTAATGTTTACAAATTTAATGTGACAGAAATATAAGAACAGATTACACAATGAAATTATCTGTCAACATAACCACTCAAAGAGATGAACAAAAACATAACTTGAATATAGGTACTACGTTTTTATCACAAAAATACTTTGAAAAATATGAAACTGCGATTGCAATTTCGGTCACTAGACCATCATCGGGCAGATTGAGTTAAGAACTAAATACAGAATTATAGATTTGACGCTTACGGGTGGGGAAGAATTATTACAAGTACCTAAATAGACAAGTGCAAGACATTGCAAGAAGGGCTTATCGAAGTGGGTTTCCCAAATTGGTACAATAAAATGTTCTTAGAAAATCATTATTGTTTGAATACACTAATTATATAGGAGAATATATCAAGTCAATCTGGTCGTTCAGCAAGATATCGCCTATCGCATTATGATTGAGTTTGAAAATTTCCAATAATTCTAAGTAAGTTAGTTTGGTCCCTGTCGGTAATTTGTGTATAACTTGGAAGTTATCTTTTTGTTGAAATGGGTGGTGGTTTTCACGGCAATGATATGAAAACGTGAATGCGTTTCTTCTTTGAAAAATAAAACATGTTAAATAGTTAAATTATCACGTAGTAACGCCAAATTCCATCAACTACTCAAAGAGATTTTGAATAGCTATAGGATGCACGCGGTACTTTTGAATAGCTGAATTAACTACCAATATTGAGATGGCGCCAACTATTATTTCGGAGTTTACGTACCCCACGGATAGAGAGCAATACATACAAGATATTACATATTCATTTTATATTAGAATACTAGAGGCGGAAATGCTTCATAGAGGATCATTACAGAGTTTTTCTCAGCCGTTGATCACTTCTTGAATAAAGAAAATCCAAAGAAGTGAAGGGTAGCAAAATAGTTATATTTTTCAAAACGCGTCAAATGAGAATTACAGATATTATCTTTATATGATCAATTTAAGATATAACAAAATTTAGTGACCGACAGTAAATATACTCAAAGCTGACGAAAGTCAAGGGAAGTTTCAGCTCATGTCTGATTTTTATGCAATTTTCTCACTTAGTGAAATTCCACTTAAAAGTGTATGAAAAAAAAAATGGTATAAAAACTGAATAAATTTTGTTTTATATTGTATACATACATTTTGGAATCAATAATATCAACGTGATTCAACTGTATTTTGGATATATATATATATATATATATATATATATATATATATATATATATATATATATATATATATATATATATATATATATGTATGTATGTATGTAGTATGTATAAATGAATTTATACATATATTAAGCTACAGATGAATGGAAAATTCATTCAACGAGAGTGATATCTATATATATCTATATAGAATTGATTGCTACAATTTAGATATGAGACTGGCTCTAATAATGCATTCAATGGAAAAGTAATTCGAAAATTACAAATCCGTTGTTTACGAAATGGCAGTTATATTTTCATTTACTATAATAAACCACTTCATCAAGTGTTTTTTCAGTTTTCACTACATTGATCGCTACTAACCATTTTATGAAGACGTTGTTCGTTAGTCCAAACCTGCACTGTTTCGATTCGAATTCTATTTAAATATGTCTCTGCACTAATTTTAAAGTGGCGGTGAGAGCGGCGATCAAGACGGCCAGGTGGACGTTATAGTAAAACGTTATGTAAAGCGTTTACGTCATTTCACTCCGTGTACTACTCCACGATGTTCAACTGTCACATAGATCAAAAGACTAACGTTTCTGACATTATTAGCTGCGACGTGGTTCGTGTCAGTGCCAATGACGAAAGCAAGGGAGTCTAAATACGAAATTATGATAACAAGTTGTTTTTTTCCCTAACAAATTGTCGGTTGAAGAACTGCCTCTTTTATTATTATGCATATAACTGTGGAATTCCAATGCCAATGAACGTATTAATTAGTATTTTGAACTGAATGTAATGAATATTTTTGAAAAAATTTAATTTAATATAGGTACTTTCATAAAGTCATCTATCAAGTGTTACTTCATTTCCCAATTTCACTAACTGCTGGGTAGATGACGATCAGGTTAGAACACTGACTCAGATAAAAAATGCTATACGACATATGAATTAGCAAATATGTTAAATATGTCAAAATCCACCATCCATGACCATTTTGTGTGTGCTTGGCAACATACACCGATTTGATGTTTCTCATAATTTAAAAGACAAAAATCTGATGAATAGCGTTTCTCTTTAAGACTCGCTGTATGAACAGAAGGAGGCGACACCATTTTTGAAGCAAGTAGTGGATGAGGATGAAAAATGGATCATTATTTTATAATAATATTGAGTGAAAAAAATCTTGTGGAAAAGTGGGATGAATAAGTTTTAACCATCCCACAAGCCACTCGTCATTCAAAGAAGGTCATGTGCTCTGTGTCTGGTGGAATTGGAGGGGAATGATGTGTTATGAGCTTCTACCTTTCCCTTAGATGAATTAAAGACAGCAATTGAACAAAAATTCCAGAAATATCTGGTGAATATTCTGCGATTCAATTCACCTTAAAAATTATCAGACGACACAATATGAATTGTGAATATTATAATTTTTTCCCGGTACATTTCGACATTTTCAACATCAGACCAATTTAGCTGAAAATTGGTATCTGGGGTGTTTCGTGATGCAGAACAACACTATCCGAACTTGTGTGAATTCAAAAAGTTTTTCATCTTTAAATTTAGGCAAGAGATTGACTGTTTTTGGAGGGTTTGTGACGCTCTCCAAATGTAGTTAGAGAGTTGGAAATTTGTACTTGGGTGTAGTTGATGCTAAGGAATTGCTACTTTCTTCTCTCACCCTCTTCATTTTTATGTGAGAAATTTCTGGTTTTTTCATTATGTTTGAGGATTTCCACACCTCCAAAGCTCATACAGATTGAGTTAGTTAGGTGATGGGAAAATAAGATCTTAGTAACGGAGTTCGGCTGCTCTCCTTTTCGTTTCTTAATTCAATAATTTGATAGAACTTAAGTGTTGAGTGACAAATATAAGAAAACGAAAGAAACGGTTGTCATGGGACACCAGGTAGGAACGAAGTTTCTTTCGATAATATAGAAGCAACACAATTTGCGAAAACGAAACATGTGCATGTCGAAGCGCACGAGAGAAGTGATAACTTAAAGGTATTAATCCAAGTTGAAAAATTAATTTTGAAATGTGGGGCTAAGAGCTCTTACGAGATTGTCAATAAAAAAGAGAAAAAAAAGCCAAGAGTCACCTCTAGGATTCGAACCCAGAAATACGGTACACCAGAGTTCAGTACTCGACCATTCGGTCGTCAATGCAATGTAAAATTTAGACGCAAGAGTGAATATAACGAGAGGATAACGTATCGCCACGCTATATAATTGAATATAAACCTACAATACGTAGCTATTATTTTATGAAACAAATTTGTAAAACTTTATCTTTTCATTATGCCATATCTGATTCCTATCTTAATCTGTTATTTATACATATAACATATACAAAATTATTTCGATGTTTCACATCTGACGTTTTCGAGTTGCTTGTACATGAATTCATGAGTACATATTATGCATTGGCGATTGACGGTTTCGCATTGCTTGTACATGAATTCATGAGTATAAACTATGCATTGGCGATTGGCGTGGCGGAGTGGGATCAGAAAGAGAAGGGATAAGAGAACGGAAAGGAAGAGGGAGAAAGAGAAAAGTATACAATATTCGTATTAAAATACTGGATTAATAATAACAATTTACACATTCATTAAAAGAATTAACGCATGACGCACGTTTCGGTGGAACTTCACCTTCTTCAGATGCTAATAGCAACCCTCAGTTTGCTATTAGCATCTGAAGAAGGTGAAGTTCTATCGGAACGTGCGTCATGCGTTAATTCTTTTAATAAATGCGTAAATTGTTATTATTAACCATTTTTTCAATATGTTTATTAATTTACACCATGTATCGGCCCAATCAATCCAAAATACAATATTCGCTTGTGTTAACTAAAAGTGTGACTTTCGTCATTCTTTGTCCGTCAGTCTACTTCCGTCACACTTTTACCCTCGCATATTTTTCAGTTTGGTCCCGCAGCGAAATCCATATCTCCTCCAAGCCTGCCGTAAGGAACCTCGTTCCAATATATCAACTAAACTAGTGTGTGTACTCACGGCTAGTAAAAACAAGAATGGTCATACGAACGACCTTTCGCAAAGGATACAATCGCGAAGACTGAGTGCGATATAAGCCATAAGATCAGACTTCGCATCTGCGATAATCGTCTGGCCCGACCTGTAACAGTTCAATCGCAGATTAGTCCTGACGTATATGAACACGGGGGATTATTAAAGAGTAATTTTATTGTGAAAATATGCCATAAAGCCGCAGATAAACCCACGCGTCCATTCCGGCTGACACTCTAGTCAGCGGACTGAGATAAAGATATTAATCTAGCGTAATAATGGTAATTTATATAAACCAGGTGAGTCAAAACACGCTGCTACAACTCGTCTGGTCGCGACGTGCACATAAGATGTCGTTTTTTCGGCCCACAGATCGCGGCGTCGCCGGAAATAACGGCGAAGGACGCTTATAAACTGGATGCGGCTGATTTACAACGGACGCGCCTGAAATTTGACGTTTTCTGCACTCCGGTTCCGGTTTTATGACCCACATGAGATTTCGAGATGTATGTGGAAGTTTCGAATGATAAGAAAATTAAATCAAGTTGGACATGGAGGCCTGAGTAGCCCAGTGTATCGCTTGTAAACCGAGGGTTGTGGGTTCGAGGCCCACCTTGCTCTTGGGTGTTGTGTATGTCCAATGAAATATAGAGGTTCTAAATATGATTAACTGTTGCGTAATGGCTGAGTTTCAAGCCCATTGGCCGATCGGAACCGGCGTAAAACTGTAGTCCCTTCAGATAGAAAAAAAGTTCGACACAAAAAATGAGAGGGGGGACACCCGGTTGGAAGTTGTTTTCTCTATTATGCATTTAATAGCATAATGAAACAGTGAATAACTATGATATGACAAGTAAGTATCTGAAATATATATCTAAAGTTTTATGAGCATGATTACGATGTATTTCATTAATTGTGTAGATAAATTTATGTATATATGTATATATGTATATATGTATATATGTATATATATATATATACATATATATATATATATATATATATATATATATATATATATATAAATATATATATATATATATTGGTGCAAAACCCAAAATTCGACTATCAGATATTGAATTGTATCAGTCGTAGACGAGGTCTGTCAAAAAAATGATTTTTGAGCAATAGTAAAATACCTTTATTTTTGACCTCAAAGAAGTTGAGGATTGAAAATAATTTTCATATAATCAATGTAGTTTTTTTTACGATAAAAAACATTTCTCTGCGATAACACTGAAAACTGATGTGAAAATTGAAGCATAATTATTAATCAGGAAAAATTTATTTTCAAACTCAAACTTTCTGTGTTATCGCAGAGAAATTTTTATTATATATATATATATATATATATATATATATATATATATATATATATATATATATATATATATATATATATATATATATATAGTTATATATATTTAATTAAGTGAAACTAGGACATTTATTTGAAAATAATAAAACAAACCTCCTAGCGGACATAATAAGAGTTCACGAAGCATCGAAATATCTCCTTCTACCTCAGACGGTACATGTTAGAAATGTTTATATATATATATATATATATATATATATATATATATATATATATATATTTATATATATATATATATATATATATATATATATATATATATATATATATACATGTAGGTATTATGAAATTTGTTTCCTTCAATTATTCATTTCCATCCATAACTATCATTATACGAATTGAAAGCAGATTTTTTTAAAATCATAGTTAATTCTATACTCCAATTAGTTAATTATGTATAAAATAACCAATATAAAATTCCTAAGAATATTAAGTACTATAATTGAAAGAAAAAATATTCATTCATTTTAGTTCACATCTGGAATTTATCCGTATCTGAAACTACACATACTGTTCGCGTTCAAACGACCGCCTTTCAAAATACACAACAGTAGGCATATACGGATACAGCTAACAGGCCCGTGAGTGTAACTGTTACTCTCACACATTTTTAGGTCTAGCTTTCATTTGCCATGTTTTTGGAATGTAAAGTGCTATAAGGAACATTTCAAACCTAAAAAGCCCGGTAGTAAAAGAAAAAGAAAATCTATTGTCGTCAACTGCATTAGGTATGTGCTATCAATAAATTTAACACTTCCTAATGTTCTAAGGCTATGCCAAAAGTCAAGGGGCGTTATGTCGAAACTAATTATGCAGTACATGCTCAAAGCAAATTTTTAAAGAAACGTGACCAAATTATACCGCACGTTTTTTGGCATAGTCCTTAGCATTTAATTAATTGCCTGGCTTCATCGTTATTCTGTAGAGTAGTAGGAAGGTTTTTATTGTCTTCGAAATTTGCAAATGATTTCTCTTTCAATTTTATGCGACAATTTAGAAGTAGTTTGAAATCGACTTCCTAGAGTTTTTCACATACATAGATGTTTTATATATTAGTGAAGCTAACAAACAGCAAACAAATTGGATGATTTGAGTTCAGTAAGTAATGTGAATCACAACTAACTCTTGGGTGTTGTGTATATCCCATGAAATTTAAACGTTCTAAATATAATAATGAGTTGGGTGATGACTTAGTTTCAAGCCCATTGGCCGTTCGGAACTGGCGTTAAACTGTAGGCCCATTGAGATAAAAAAGTGACTCAATTAAAGGACTGCCTACTCAATGCAGATGGGTGAATTGCTTCTGTCTTTTCTCCATATTCTCCAGGACGTCCAGTTGCCCATCTTCAATAATAGGAAATTATTAGTACCTATAACATTAACAGGTTATATGGATTCATTTTATTTCGAAAAGCTTCTATTCGCTGGGATTCAAGTTAAAACAGGCAAGGACAGATCATATTACTACAAAGCTTCCTAAGTAATTTGAAAAGAAAATAGGTAGGTCGTAAGAATAGGATAGATACGGTCTATCGCTGAAAATACTGGCAAATAACACATATTTGTGTATGCAAGGTACTGATTTAATAGAAACGCCTTGTTTGGATGTGTTACGTCCATGTTACAGTTTGTTTATGTGGCCAAAAAGCTGTTTCATGGTATACATATATACCTACATGATATACATATACATATACATATATATATATATATATATATATATATATATGAAAATAAATAAAAAAATATATATATATATATATATATATATACAGGGTAGCGAGAAAGTCTGGCAACAAGGTATTTTTGTAAGACGATTAAACCTATAATCATCAAATTTCCCTCAGAGATGGATTGTTTGAAGAGGTGTAATTAAGTTGTCGGCAAAATCTCCCGACTTGACTCCACTCTATTCAGACATAACTGATTCAAAAACCCTCAAATGTCTTGAAATAGTAACAATTTTTCCATAAATGATAAACAATTCTATTCGAAGCTTCAAACACAGATTGTGTCATTGCTAAGACACAGGTGGCCAACATTTTGTGCTCCTGTTATGAGGAGACTATTAATATTTTTGTAAGCTAGTATGAATTAAAAAATTACATATTGTATGTCTTGGAAAATTTTTCTCTTATTTTTCAGTAATATGGTGCGTATTCTGTATTTTTGAAAAGAGGACGAAATCAGCTTTTCTACGATATATCACTCGACCTACGGTGCTATTTAAAAAAATTCAAGATGGCGCCGGTACACTGGATGCTGCCGTCACGTATGTTTGACAGGACCTTTGAAAAACGAAAAATACGAACCTGTGCATAATCGAGAAATTTGTTAATTATACGTTTAATAGTTTCAAAGAAAATACCTTGTTGCCAGACTTTCTCGCTACCCGGTATATATAAATAGCTTCATAATCTAAACCGACATGAGGAAGTGAAGTCTATCCGTTTAAAAACTATTCTAAAGTGGTTTCTTGTTTGTTCCGAATACCGTAGACTGTATAGTAGATCCCTTGATTCTTTGCCACGAGGCAAATTCGATACCAACCTAATGCCCGGAGAGAGAGAAATTCCTCCTCTGCGCTCACGGCGGTCCCGGAAAAAGGGAAAACATAACAGCTGGGCCCGCGCGTGGCCTGGAAAAGCACGGGTTCGTACGGGGTGGTCGACATTGAAACCCTATCCGGAGGTCTGAGATCAAGGTCGCCTTCGTCGCCACGTGCCCTCAATAAGTGAACGCGCGTGCGCGCCGACGGGACAGCCCCAACGTCGACCTTGACACAGGCATCCAGGACATAACGAAGGGATTAGTGAACTTGAAAACGGTCCGCGATCAATGTAGGTGCACCGACTGGAGCGAGAGGTTTCTTTAAACATGTACTGCGCCCGATTTTATTGGAGACAAGGCTTAAATATTTGGGGAATATTGATTAAAAATTTATTGTTTCTCCCTCGGTTTCAACACTACAATTGCGTTGTCTGATAATGGAGATAATTGAAGAGGAAGCTTAGGGTAAAAAGTGCTCAATCGATTTTTTTTTTCTTTTAGTACCTTTTCATATCTCGCTGCCTCCATTAGACCTAATGACATTTGCGGTATTTCCTGATGCACAACAAAACTATCAAAATTAAGGTAAATTCAATCAAAATTCAGGCAACTTCAAACTTTGGACAAGGGAGTTGCGAAGAAATACTTGAGCGGAAGTTTTTCAACGGTGGAAAAAATGTAGGAATTAGTTATCTACATCTTATCTAAAATTCAGCCTCCTAGGGCTTTTGTGCATAGAGATGAAAACCATTATTTTGGGGGAATTTTACACACACAAACCTCCTTCAAATTCAGTCAGTCAGATATGTTAGGGTGATGCTACTAGCACTTTTGAATGTTTTTCCTCATCTCCACAATTATTGTGTACTAATTTGATGCGTTCTTGCAGGTATTTATCTTGGTGTGTCTCTTCACTTCCTCTAAATTGACTTAGTAGGCTGAAATTGTTCATAAGTCCTGTGTGAAGCAGCCCTGCTGCTCACATGTTTTTACTTTTAAAAATTGTGAATCTCAAAAAAGGAAATTCTCGTGTAGGTAAAATCAGCTGAAATTTGATCTTCGTAAAAATAATGAAATAGTTACAAAATGGAATATAAAAAGAAATGCTCACCCACGCTTCAGGTCAATGTTGGTTTTATTACATATATATATATATATATATATATATATATAGGGTGTACCAATCTTACGACAAACTTCGGTATTTGGGATATTTTAAGAGACATCAAAAAATGTTTTCAACAAAAATGGTATATGTCTTTTAAGGTCCATATTTTGAAATTATTTCGAACTATACAGAGTGTTGCATAACTCCGTTACAAACTGAACATATGGTTTTTTAAATGAGAACCCCTATATATTATACCGAATTCGGATTACTCACATTTTTTTGAAGCTTTTGATATAAGATTTTGCTATGTTATACATAGTACTTCAAAAGATATGGACACGTTTATATATAAAATCGTAGGTAAATCAACTTAGGTAAATAGCTTATTGCGCGTTGAAGAAAAAAAATTTATTTTGCCTAACAGTGTTTCGTTATGTGATGCAATATCTCCGTATTATATTAAATTTGAATTATTTCTCATTTTGTATACAGGGTGGACGGAAACCCGAACCTTTCATTTTCTCTCTTATTTAAAATGAAACACCCTGTATTTTATAGCACAAATAGAATCTTTTTTTATGTAACTTCAATTTTTGTGAAGCATTCCCTATACCCAAAGTTAATAAAAACAGAGTTATTTTGTAATATTTATTGTGAACCATAATTATTAACCTTTTATGTGAAAGCAATAAACGTTGAATGTAACAAAAAATCCTATATAATAATAAGTTTTAATAAACAATTTATTCTTAACAAAACAAGTCACCAAAAGAAGTATAATTCTAACCGTAATATTAAACAAAATGTTCAAAGTGTTCCCGTTAACATCAATGCAATGCTGGAAACCATTACATTTTCTCAGTTAGCGTTGAAATTGATGTTAACGATGAACACTGAACATTTAGTTTAATATTACGGTTAGAATTATACTTTTGGTGACTTATTTTGCTAAGAATAAATTATTTATTAAGATTTATTATTATTTAGGATTTTTTGTTACATTCAACGTGTATTGCTTTCACATTTAAGGTTAATAATTATGGTTCACAATAAATATTACAAAATAACTCTGTTTTTATTACTTTTGGAGATAGGGAATGCTTCACAAAAATTGAAGTTACATAAAAGAAGATTCTATTTGTGCTATAAAACACAGGGTGTTCCATTTGAAATAAGAGAGAAAATGAAATGTTCGAGTTTCCGTCCACCCTGTATACAAAATGAAAAATAATTCAAATTTAATATAATACGGACATATTGCATCATATTACGAAACTCTGTTAGGCAAAATAAAAACTTTTTCTTCAACGCACAATAAGCTACAGAGCGTTGATTTACCTACGATTTTCATATAATCGTGTCCATATCTTTTGAAGCACTCTGTATAACATAGCAAAACCTTAAATCAAAAGCTTCAAAAAAATGTGAGTAATCCGAATTCGGTATAATATACAGGGGTACTCATTTGAAAAACCATATATTTAGTTTGTAACGGAGTTATGCAACACTCTGTATAGTTCGAAATAATTTCAAAATATGGACCTTGAAGACATCTACCATTTTTGTTGATATCATTTTTTGATATCTCTTAAAATAACCCATATACCGAAGTTCGTCGTAAGATTGGTACACCCTGTATGTATATATATATATATATATATATATATATATATATATATATATATATATAATATATATATATATATATATATATATATATATATATATATATATATATATATATATATATATATATATATATATATATATATATATAAAATATATATAAATATATATATATATATATAAAATATATATATATATATATATATAATATATATATATATATATATATATATATATATATATATAATATATATATATATATATATATATATATATATATATATATATATATATATATATATATACATATCTGAAGTATGTAGGTATATGAAAAATGGAAAATACTGTACTGGTGTTCTCAAAAAATTGAAATTTCAAATCTAAATAAAAATGAAAACATAAATACAAAATTTTTAAAATAGACTCCTATCGTTTCAATGATAAATTAACCTGAGAATTAACATTTGAGTAATCTATCTGTACCGATTCGCTTACTGTTCACATATTCAAGGTGGACTTCGATTAGTGTCTGTTTTTTTACAAAATAACTGAATACGTTGAACGGTATCATATTTCACTCGTCGCGTTCTCAGTCGAACGAAACTGTCCTTAAATCATTACTTAACAGTTTTGAGTAATGTTATATGCGAAATAAATTAGTGGAAAATCAGCGAACACGACTATTATTAGATCTGGCAAATTGAGACAGTCATTGCTTGCCCCAAATATTATAATGGCCTTTGTGCCAGCGTGAAGTCCGACCTATCCATTCCGAGTAATTAAGACGAAAATTGAATATATAATTTGACAATTATGGGATTATTATACCGAACGGAGAACCTGCATTGGAAAAACGATCCGGTCGGCATCTTGAAAACTGAAGATTCCTACGTTTCTAACGATCTCTATAAAATGTTACGTGAAGAGAGGACTCTTCGTTATCTTCGGATATCGTTTTGTGAGATCTCATTTCTAAACGCAGTTTTAGTTCGAACGGTTGTGGGTCGGTAGTTAGCGTCCGGTCCATTTGAACTATTTTCACTCTTTAATTTGGTCGATTCAGTTTGCATTTCCTCAATAAAACAGCGGATAACCTCAGGAATTTCAAGTGACCCTTAGAATGGTATTCGAATTTTTTTCTCGTAAGCAATTTGGGTAATGAATATTGCAGAGATACGAAAAATGCAACATCAAATTAATTGGACTGAGTGAGATAAAAAAGACGAGTAGTGTCAAGCGGACACCCTGTGGGAACGAATTCCATTTCCTTAATTTATGTATTAAATAGTAGGTACAATGAAATAAATTAACAACGTCTAAGTAATTAAATCACTACATTAAACGGTGGCGATTGAGAAAAATAGTTAAAAGTACTACCGTGCACTGTCCTAACATCTCAATCCACGATAGAAATTTCAACCTTCTAATCCAATCTCGATGGGCTGTAGAGGTGTATAAATTTCGAAAAGAACACTCTACATAAAAATTACCGCGATGAGAAAAAGTTTATTTGACAAGAAAGCACTTCCTTACAACCTATTATTCAAATTAGAAGGGGCTTGAAGATGCATACCCCGTTTTTTTTGCTCACTGCAACCTCAAAAAAGCTCTGTTGAGGCTGAATTTCTAATATATTTTAGAGAATTTCCACATCTTCTGTCTTCGACCCATGTACCTCCCCGCCACTCCTTTGCCACAAGTTTGAATATGCAAAACTTTTGACAGTTCTGTTGTGTATCAAAAAATGGCCCAGATACCAAATGTCAGCTCATTTAAATTGATGTGGACCGCTGAATGTGTTGAAATGTACCTACCATGTATAATATTATAAATATATATATATATATATATATATATATATATATATATATATATATATATATATGTATATAATATATATATATATATATATATATATATATATATATATATATATACATATATACATATATATAATATATATATATATATATATATATATATGTATATGCTATATATATATATTATATATATATATATAGATATAATATTAATAGTATAATAATTATTATATTATTATTGGAAATAGTCAGCCATTTCAGCATATTCATATTAATCCAAAATCATATTATTTTTATGCACCTACCTTTCCTTTCAACCTACATCATATAATATGAATTTAATTAAATTAAGATAGAAGGTATTTACTATTTACTGCATTGTTCATTCATTTCAAGATTTGTGGCAAACGCTGCGGGAAAGCTTAGAAAGGTTATATTCTCAACGTTTCATTATTGCCTGCCAGCAGAAAAAGACAAACTCACACCACTCAAAAAACAAAATACTCCCGAATCGAATACTTCAATTGAAATAGAAAACCAAAAACACATGTAACATGGGCAACACCGATAAGTCCAGGTACTTTATAAAATGTCGGACCAATTCACAACTATAGAATCCTCGCCTGACATCGAGTAAAGTCGTTTGATTGAATCGTTAGTAGTATTATCCTAATTCGTACTGTCTGAATAATGGACGCCGGGAATCAGCTCGCCGTTACGCGGTTATTGTTTTTAAAACATCCAGCTTTGATTACTGAAATTAATTTCAAAAATTTCAATGGTGGACTTCGTGGAATATTGTTTGTTATCCCAGTAACTTTAGTGCCCTAAGTGATCGAGGATAAAGTTTTGATAGAAACAAAAAAAAACCTACCCCCTAAATTAAAACAATTCTGGTGCAGCGTAACAGAAAAAAAACAAAAAAAAAAAAAAAAAAACAAAACCGCGGTTTTTAATTACAATTTTATGAGAGACATCCTTGCCTAACCGGATTCACAGGTAAACAATAAATTATTTTCGTTTGGCACGTGTTTTACGTTTTACTACATCGAAAATGTCTCCCCTGTTTGGGGCCGCTTTAGGATTTGAAGATTTAATTTCGATACCTGAGTTGAAAAGTGAGGAATTTTTCACCGATTAAAAGTCAACTTTGAAATACAGCACGCGGATTAAATTATCTTTACTTACAAGATAAGGAATTTATATATTTTTTAAATGTTTTGTTTAAAATAAATTTTTGAAACAAACCAAGAAATAGTGTTTTCAAATCTTTACAGGCACACCAAGTTTTTCAGATGTAATTTACTCACGGAAAATCGGCCTCAAGTTTCTGGTTGGAAAAAAATTTCACAATTTCGCTGCAGAAGTTGATTTTAAAACAACTATTTTCTTGTATTCTCAAACTACTTCGATGTGACTACGACTCAATTTAGCTTCAAAAAGAACTAGGAAATTTCAGATTACGCAGATATGTGGAGTTTCACTAATAAGCTCAAATGATTTTATGAAAATTTTGGATACATATAGGGAGTTCAAATAGGAAATGAGGTTCTCTGAGTTTGAAAGAACGTGGCATATCCTTCGACTTACTCAATAAAAAATTTGTTTACCGGATTTTTTCGGCTAAAGTATTCGAAGATAACCTTTTGGAAAATTTATGTCAAAAAATTTACACTTTTCTTGATAAGGTGAACCATAAAAAACGTGAACATGGTGTGTTGTTTATACATGACAATTGAAATTTGGGGGCAAAATGGAAAATCATGTGAGGGACTATTAAATAATCTTTTTGATAATGATCTTGAAGTCAAGAAATTACGGTGGGGCCCAAGTTTAATTAAAAACTCTTTAATGTATCTAATTGTTTTTCATATTCCCGGTGACATCTGCTTCCGTAGAAGCGCCTCGTTTGTCCACGTCTTAAGAGAATATTAAAACTTATTTTTACGAAATTCCAACTGAGCCAGGCATCGTTGTGAAAAAATATTAGTTTGTTGTCTATTGGAAAAGGAATTGGGTTTAAAACTTTTAGCGAAAGACAAAAAATTTTATGAGATCATTTTGCTTAACGTTAACAGATCGCAAGGAAAATCCCGCATAATCTTTCCAAAAATAATATAATAACTTTTTATTTGCTCTCACCAGCTGTTGAAAAATTCGTTAAGTAGGGTAGGTAGGTACCTATTATTGTGAAAGCAAAAAATTTGATGAATAGGATGAATTGATTAATTGGCTGAGAAGGAATTTTTGTGAATATTGTAAATAGGAGTTGATAGCGTCCTCAAGGTAAGAACACTCGAAAGTGAAAAACAAATCAATAGCTTAGGGTTGCTTGTCTCCTACTTTTGATTTTCTTTAAAATTATATTGACCGTGAAATCCTAAAAATGCGCCTATGGTGTATTTTGAACACCTCTCTGCAGCCTCCTCAAACCAAAACCTCAAGCGAGCCGCCACAGATATATATATATATATATATATATAATATATATTATAGATACTATATATATACAATTACTATATATATATATATATATATATATAAACTACTATATATATATAATATATATAATATAATAGTATATACTTATATATATATATTATTATATATATATATATCATATATAGTGTGTGTGTGTGTGTGTGTATTATACGTCAAAATATCTCGAGAATCATGGGCTAGGCAGTCTAAGACGGATATAAAAACCCCTTCTGCTTCTGACCGTTGACTTTCCATACAGCGTATTACCTACTCCATTTTTTTTCGTATACGACTAAAAATATAGTGAAGAAATTGAGAACGTCTCAGTTTTGCGTTTATGTTCGTCTATTTGACGGTTTTCTATAAAACATCCAGACAATAATATAGTCGGGTCTGTCAACAAACCATTAGAGGAATTGGCTTCGTTTTCCACAAAAGCATTGTTACTGGATTACTCACGTAAGTGGAACTTCGTAGAAAGATGAGTTTCATGCATGTAGGAGTTATATTCAACTGCAATAATTGATTAACTCATTCCACATATTTCTGAGTATAGCAAAACTAAAATGCCAATTAGGATTTTAAAAAAAAATTTCTACTGAATTCTATTAGAAATTCAATTCGCATTTCTTATAATTATCATCTACCGTGCATATATACACTAAGAGATAGTTCTCAGTTGAGAAAAGGAATCTTATTAAATTCGGATACAACTCAGTTTCAAATTGAACCGGTTTGTTTAAAAGATTCAGGGCGTGAAAAAATTTATACTTAATCCAATTTTGATATTTTCAACAGTTCTTGTGGGATACATGTAGCTTTACATCTAATTTTTGGTAGCTTTACATCTAATTTTTGGTGACGAAATGTTGTTATTGTCGGTAAATTTTTGTGCTATTTCGAAAGTCTATAAACAAGACGAAGCAAATTGATGATGTTAAGCACGACTAAAGAAGCTTACCATTGAATAATTAAACTTTTAGAAATTTAAGGATATAATAGCAATCTGTAATAACCTAATGCATCCTGCTTATTCTTGATTGAATTACATCACGATTGGATTACAAGAGTTCCAGAAATTCAAACCAGCCACCAGCCATTTCTTTCGATAATCTATTCTCAAGCATAATTGAAACAATCAATTAATTGTTACTGTGAACAAAATGTGAAGAAATGAAAGCATTGTATAGCAGCAATTTCTTCAAACAATAATTTATCTTTCAGTGAGGTTTAATTAGAGAGAAAATAAGAAGATATTAGTAAAATGATTATCTAACGAGTCCACGCAGAAACTGTTTGGTAGATTAGAAGGTAGTGCTGTTTTCTTCTAATCCAATCTTCTTAGCAACAAATATGACGTAAAAATCCATGGATATGTTGCAGGGCTAGTAATAATAATCTAGCCGCAGAAATAACCAACAACGATGCCACTCGAGTACCACTTGTAATAAATATAAGCCGCCAAGATAACTCCCGACAGATACATATATTTATCATGTATGAAATAAAGAAACAGCGCAATGGTCAGTAGAGCTAGAGTATAATTGGACAAGCGGAGATGCCCAATTAATGGAATTGTACAAAACAGGAACAAGAACGCATACTAGCTCTAATGTGATAATGATATTAATGAGATGAGAACTGATTTTCATTTGTAATTCCGAACGATTCCATTTTGATAAGTTGCCCGATATCAGACAATAATTGTGCTGATTGGAGTCAATTTAAACGATCTAGTATTTCGTTTCATTAAGTTCCGAGATTTCCATAACTAGTCGGCAAGAGAAGAAATCACCTTTTGTCTGTGGTTTGAATGAAGATTCGATCTTGTGCTGAGTTGCATCGATTTCATGTTAACGAACTGTTGATTAATAATGGCCGGTATTAATCAGAATCGTTTTGACGTAGATTCTACGTTCAATTAGCGTTTATATTATGATGAGGGCGGCGGTTGTTTGAATTAGGATAATAAAACATTGCACTCATTTCGATATTCTTATACTTACCTATACTTAATCTTATAGTGAATGTAATATAAAACATGTATGTTGTTTCTCGTCCCATATTTAATAGCTATTTGCATAACTAGGGAGGAAAGTGCCACTTTTCATCTCGTAGGATCCAAGAGAGGAAAAGACACTTTTCTCCCGTGAAATGCATATAATTTTTCCTTTAACCCTAAACTAGGGAGGGAAATACGAGGGAAATACGACTTTCCTCCCTATGCACGAAAAGTACTTTTCCTCCCTAGGGAGGGAAATGCTATTTTCCTCCCTAGGGGGGGAAATGCGGTTTTCCTCCCTAGGGAGGGAAATGCGATTTTCCTCCCGAGGGAGGGAAAAACGACTTTCCTTCCTGATGTGAGGGAAGAATGTGAGTACTTTCTACAGGGGTAAAAGAAAATAATTATTATTTAATGTCCGACTGGTATATCATTTGACAAATAACGAAATTGTGTCGAAGTCAGTTAAATACGAAATATTACCCTAGGGCATTGTGAAAAATAACGTCTAGACAAATTATTTTGTTTGAACATATACAGCACATAAAAATTTTTGATTCGCGCATAAAAATGTCCGAAGTAGAAGGAAATACCAATCTTCGCCAAGATTCAAGCTGCTACAGCTGTTGTACGCTTGTCAGAAACAACTAGGCACATAATTTTTCTCAATTTGCTTTAGGAACTATGCTGAGAAATCAACTTTTCATTGCTTCTTATCTTCATATGAACTATTAGTTCTCAAAACGGTGTAGTTGACATGGTGCACGTATAGTATTTCGACAGCAAGGCCTCAAAATGGAGATATTTTTTAAACCGTAAATCAACAGCTTTAGCAGATTTCACTAAAATATCTTGGGGAAGATTGATATTTCCTTCTACTTCAGCCCTTTCTATCTGTGAATCACATGTCTTATGAGCATAACAACTAACAACCATAGTTACCGTCATTACGTTATGACTATTTATTCATATTATAAGTGCTATAACCTACCTTTTGAATTATATTAGTCTCAAATTAAAGATATTTAAAAAAGATTTAGTCCGACAAAAACTGTTGAAGGCACCATGGGTATTATAAGGATAAAGACTTCGGTAAACGCATATCCCTCGTTCCAGAGGATCTCGAGAAACACACCATCGACCTCAAGCGTTATCATCCTTATAATACCCTTAATACCTTAATAACTATTATATTACTATAAAACTGCACAGAAATCTTATTTGTTAGTTGGTCCTATTGAGATATATTTTCAATAATAACAGTAATAATCGTTCTTCCAGTTATGAAAGTTCCTGCCAATATTGTATTTATAGAAATAATTCTTTGCTAATAATAACTGAAAATTTGTTGTAACATTTTGTTGACACAAACCAATTTTTGTTGTCTGTTATAAGATTTTTTAATATTTTTTTCCACATTTGGAACAGAAAACTTTGTATTATCATTAATAAGTATTGTATATATTATATAATGTATCGATTATGAAACATGGCATTAATAACATTGTTTGTTTCAGGCTTCTGACGTTCGACATATTTGTAGAGCTCTGGTAAGTAACTACACATCGTAATTGATACAAAAAATATTATTCCATGTTATTCATTATGAGAAATCAAGTGGTCAAAGGTAATAATAATTATCTAAATGAGGAAGTAATTACTCTTATTTCTATTCGTGTTCTGTATACCTAATATTCGTCTAGTTTTTCAATTATTTATCTAGATAGAATATTTATTATATTTCAATCCATCACTTATTAATTTTCAAATTTGCAATTACTTCGGTTATTCGATCAATTATTTATTACTAGTTGAGAAGCTTGAGAACGTTCGCTATTAATTGATATGTTACTCGATCTAATACCACAAAAAAGTCAAGTTTTGATACGGATAGAATCGAACTCAATTTCCATAATATTCGAGTAATCGTTACATTGAGTAATCACCGATTAATCGGAAAAATCTATCGATCGATCAATCGAAAAAATATTTTAATCGATTGATTATTATAAAAATATATTAATCGATTTATATCGTTAGATAGTTGTATCGAGTAATCACCGATAACAGATTAATCGAAAAAATCTATTATTTTCAATATCGATTAATCGGGAATCGAATCTATCACATCTAGAATAGAAATTGTTCGGATAAAAGTACCAACACAATTTACGATAATACTCAATGCGTGCTCGGTGGATATAGTTCATTTCATCATTGAATTAATGGGAGAACGAGATGAAATTCATTAAGTCGAGTCGACAGCGACGGTCGGTCGACTTCCAGTCACCGCATATTTTGAAGTCGCAGGCGTACGGATGCCGAAGAAACGCCAGAGTTATGTACGATGCGAGAACCGCGTCGAATATGATCGTTTTTGCGGTAACGAATAACATTTCAGCGAACAGGAATTACCTCTTCTTCTCGCCATTCCAGTTTCCCAACCTGTAAATTCTCATTGTTTTCAATTCATCAGATAACGGCCGAGCCTTGACGGGAATAACAGATTTCGAAAAAAAAAACGGCAAAAATTGGAGCTGGGATCGGTGGACATTTGCAATTTAATGAAAGCGAGGTGGAAAAACTGAGGTGCGTTCGACGTATCTATTCTGCATTTAATAAGTTTATAATGTCGGTATTGACACCCGGTAAGACTAAAAAGTCCGTTGAACGTAATAAGTATATCTGAAATGAAAACACGCACCCAGTATTTTATTTATACAAGCTTCGGAAAATATGGTGACATGTTTCTTTGCAATTGATTTGCGATGAATATTTAACGTGTTTTTCTACAAAAAATATATTGAGAATAGGTGCATAAGGCTGAATCTGATACGGGAAGTTCTAGATATACGTATTTATCAGTAGTTTTTGACGTAAAGAATAGTTAAGTCGACATATATTTTAAGAATTAAATGAAGTTTTCTCTGTCAAAATTTGTTTTCGCTTCTTAGCCGTTTTCTCTTTGTAAAACTCACAGTTATGTCCGGATCATAGACACCCGTGAAACGATGCCCGATTTCACAAAATAATTCCAAAAGTTAGCAATACTTAAATCGGATTCAGGAATTCCTAAGTGCAATTTGCGTTTCATCACGCGTTAAGTAATGCCTAAGGACGATAGGAAATACCTAACGTTAGGTCTGCCTAGATAGGCCAAGCTACAGAGATTTAGAGTGAGCATTTTGTGCAAAAAGTGTTAGAAGAAAACTAGCTCCGCCATTGTTTGTCAAATAATTCCACATGATATAGTGATATGTTTTTCACTCGACTTTATCATTTATGTTTTTGGTATTAACAATTTTACGCAAAAAATCGCGTTTTTTTTAGTTTCTTGCTTATAAAATTGAAACTATCAGAGTAATCGTGATGGTGTCAATAGACTTATTGTAGAAAATCAAAAGACGAAAAAAATGAGAGGTTGGACGACTCAATCAGACCCTTAGTCTAAGGGAAAATTGGAAAAAACCGGCCAAAATGCAGTTTTATCAAAAGTTCATAACTCGGTTATTTTTTGAGTTGTAGCGTAGATCCTCCGGCCAGTATTAGCTATAGATATGAACTTCATTTGTGCGAAGATCAGAAACTGTCCGATGCATAGTTTTTGATCTGTGGCCATTTGATTATGTTACTATGCAATTTTCCAGCAGACCTGAATGCGACAGGTATGGTCCGATTTCAATTTACTAAAAATATTTTGAAAGTAGAATTTTCATAGTTCAAAACGTTCATCTTGGTTTTTCATAAAAACGCTGAGAAATATTTTAAAAATAAAGCTGAACATGACAAAAAACGGCCGAGCCCGTGAGAGTAGTTGAAGAGTGGGGGGTTTAACAATTATTATCTGACAACGTTTAGAAATTACTGTCACGTTCAAAATGCCGACGCTTTCGGAATGTCATACTTCTCCTTGCCTGCTGCTCTACCCCCCACTCGTCAAACTACTCTCACGCGCTCGGCCGTTTTTCGTCATGTTCAGCTTTATTTTTAACATATTTCTCAGCGTTTTTATGAAAAACTAAGATGAACGTTTTAAAATACGAGAATTTTACTTTCAAAATCTTTTTAGTAAATGAATTCGGACCATACCTGTCGCATTCAGTTCTGCTGGAAAATTGCATAGTAACATAATCAAATGGCCACAGATCAAAAAAACTATGCATCGGACAGGTTCTTGATTCTTCGCACAAATAAAGTTTATAATGATAAATAATACTAACCGGAGGATCTACGCTACAACTCAAAAAATAACCGAGTTATGAACTTTTGAAAAAACTGCATTTTGGACGGTTTTTTCCAATTTTCCCTTAGACTAAGGGTCTGATCGAGTCGTCCGACCTCTCCTTTTTTTCGTCTTTTCATTTTCTACAATAAGTCTATTGAAATCATCACGATTACTCTGAAAGTTTCAATTTTATAAGCAACAAACTAAAAAAAACGCAATTTTTTGCATAAAATTGTTAATAACAAAGACATAAATAATAAAGTCGAGTGAAAAACATATCACTATATCATGTGGAACTATTTTACACACAATGGCGGAGCTGGTTTTCTTCTAACACTTTTTACATGAAAAAATCTCTGTAGCTTGGCCTAAGAGTAATTAAGAAATGCTTAACCTCATATTGATATAATAAAATTATTATATTTCTATCATTTTTTCTCTTCTTACTATCCTATGTCAAATTTACAGTCTAGTATTAAACAGAGGTACCAATTATATGTACAAAACTTACCAAATCAAGTTTTTAACAAGGTATTCCTCAACTAAGACTTTCTTAGGTTGGTGAAATCCGATTTAGGTAAGTATCGGATTTAGGTATTTCCTATCGTAGGCATTAGGTACTTAGTTAGGAACTTCCTTACATCTCGTTGGTGAAATCGGGCATTAAATTCCTGAGGAAATCACTCGCCCCCGTACCAATTGCCTCTCCCAAAATCTCTCCCACTCTCTCAAAAAATTGTTATAAGGCTGAAATGAAAAATTGTCCATTTAACCAAGAATAGGTGGACACACAACTATATACAGCAGCACCAAGCGCACCAATTTCCTTCCATCTACAGGTCATTCCCGATATAACAATACTTAAAACTCCTTGATAGAGTGTAATCCTTGACCATTTGGGAGTTTTTTTGCCCAGGGAAGAGTCCAACCACCAAGCGTGGTACATCATAAAAAAGATTTTGCCAATACTTATGCGAAAGTTTAAATTATATTGGCATTCGCATTGGCAGCTACTAGAGTGCAATATAGGAAATCTTAACTAAGTATTCAACAATTAATCAAAGTTATATAATAATAATAATCAATCATTCTTTGATTATTCTTCTTGACAATCACAAATGTGGATGCAGTGTTGTTATAAAAACTCCAGAATGATAACATAGATTCATGTTTATATGTTTATGATGTCTAATTGACAAAAGCATCCATTTCTAAAAATTTAATGCATATAATTTTATCGGAATTCAATACAATTTTTTGGTTTGTGAGTTATGAGTATATACTAGTTGAACTTTTTTTTTGGGACACTTTTTTCTACACGCATGGGACTGAAGTTAACCGAAGTTGAAACTTTTAAACCGTGAGAGGATCAATGAGAATTAGTGAAAAATTTAGGATTTTTAGTAATTTAAAGAAAACCGACATTTCTGCAAAATAGCCTGGGTTGTTCCTTTGTAAATTTATACACAAAAATTGTAAATCGGATTAAGTACAGAAAATTATTGATGAATGTACTGCAGCTATTTTCAACCTGTGGGGCGCGGGAAAATATTATTTAAAAAAACTGATTAACTGACTCAAAGAGAGGTGCACACATAGAAAACAAAATACTTTTGTTTTTGTTTTCGTTTTTTTTTATTTTTCAGGTCGTTGCATATCCAAGAGAAACTATAATCAAAAAAATTGATTGATTGATCGAATACTTTATTACTTTTTAAAATTTTTTTCAATTGGTAGTCTAGGTTGAGAACTGAAAAATTCATAGTAAATTATTATCGTTTATACTTTATTTTATTGTATTCGGGGGGCGCAATACAAATTATGATGGAAAATTGGGCTGCGAATTCCGAAAAATGAAAAACGCTGACGTACTGGAATACATTGGAATACTTAGATGAAAACGTGTAAAAAAAAGGAAGAGATTCCTTTGCATTTAGCTCACTTTATTACACACAATTTCACTAGATTTTAAGTGATGAGTATTTAATACTAAGTTTTAATTGGAAATAGTCCTGCCAACAAATTCAATAAATCTGCTGAGAAACGCCTGATGATGCAATGTTCGTTGACGAAACGTTCCCGTTGTATTATTCTACAAAATTCTTCCTTAATTTTCAAAACAAATACATTTCAACTGAGTTATCCGTGAAAAGCAACTATTCAAATAATATCCACCAAGAGTTTCTGTGAGACGTTTGTGTATTCCTCAAAGACTGAAGATTCTACCTGTTGTCTGGTTGCGAGCTGGTGACGAGAAGTTGTGGGCGAAGAGCTGGCGGCTCGTTTGGATTCCCCGATCACCGAAAAGAGCTTCTCTTTGTTAGCTGTCGAATTGTACCGCCACCCGAAGACAAATTTATTGTCTTGTCGGACGCAGGACCGAACTCGGCGGCGCAAATGGTTTTAACCGACAGTAGATAAATCGTTTTTTCTCCCGAATACTTTGTGACCTTTCTATTTTCGTATTTGTTATTCACGGAGG
>JARQZK010005112.1:27500-135000 GCA_030704885.1 Cynegetis impunctata | reverse complement strand
GTCGAATATCGGAATATAGTGTTATAAGAGTACACGTTTTGCTTGCTGCTGCTATACCCAAATTATTATTATCCTTATTGCATCCTAACTAGTCAGCAAAGACTACCCTTCTTCTATATATATATATATATATATATATATATATATATATATATATATATATATATATATATTATATATATAATATATATATATATATATATATCGGGGACATCTTCAGAAGAATCAGAAGGGAAGTAATTCAGATACGTGGCCTCAATCTGCCTACTCCACGAATCGAATTAGAAGGAATCGGAAACAAAACGATTGCGTGGTCTCAACCTGCCTACTCCACCAACCGTACTGCTTCCTGTCAACTCTGAAGTCTCAACCTGCCTACTCTTCAGAGTCAACTGACGGGGCGATCGTCGTGTGGCCGTATTTATAGGGGAGGGGGCGGGTACTCCATTGACGTAGTATTGACGTCAATGGGGTATTCACGCTCATCAGTGCGGGGTGCACTCTGATTGGGTGTGACATGGCGACCACTGAGAACTGGTTTCCATGCTGATGGGAGTCTGTGACTGTCATCTCTGGTGTTCAAACAATTTGGACGTTTTTCTATTTCTACAGCTTCAAGAAAAATTCGGGATTTGAAAAATCGGACGGGAGCAATAGTTCTTGTATTGGTGTATCGATTTCCCCAATACAAGAACTATTGCTCCCGTCCGATCTTTCAAATCCCGAATTTTTCGTGAAGCTATAGAAATAGAAAAACGTCCAATTTGTTTGAACACCAGAGATGATAGTCACAGACTCCCATCAGCATGGAAACCACTTCTCAGTGGTCGCCTTGTCAAACCCAATCAGAGTGCACCCCGCACTGATGAGCGTGAATACCCCATTGACGTAGTTACTACGTCAATGTAGTACCCGCCCCCTCTCCTCTAAATACGGCCACGCGACGATCGCCCCGTCAGTTGACTCTGAAGAGTAGGCAATCGTTTTGTTTCCGATTCCTTCTAATTCGATTCGTGGAGTAGGCAGATTGAGGCCACGTATGTGAATTACTTCCTTTCTAATTCTCCTGAAGATGGCTCCGCAAAAGGAGCCGAAACGTCGAGATTTTTCAAATCTTTTACGCGGTTCATTCCGAGAACCAAGTTTTTCATATATATGTATATATATATATATATTTATATATAATATATATATATATATATATATATATATATATATATATATATTATATATATATATATATATATATTTATATGATAGCTTGGAAATATCGATCACTTGATTAGACTTGAGAGAAATCATCCCGATCAAACAATTTCTCCCATATATATATATATATATATATATATATATATATATATATATATATATATATATATTTATATATATATATATATATATAACGATCGACAAACACAAATCTACCACTAAGAATCAGATCGGCATTTCCTCTATTGTGATTCATGCTTTAGTCTAGGCTTAGGATTAGCAGAGAAGTTTCTTTTGTGATTACTCTGATGATGCATATGGAGAAGAGTTTTCTTCTCCATATGCATAAGATTTCCGTAACTGACAAACAACCAAAATCATTTTGCCTTTGGATACACACACAATTCGTTCGGTGATCGATTCGGATTGGTTTGGTGGTTTAGATCGTTATCGTTTGGTTCGGTTAGACCGATTTCTGAAATCGGATTTTCCATTCAGTGCAATCGATACGAATCGATATGTGTTTGAAATCGAATTTCGAATATGTTTTGATATATCGGTCTCATGTCTATTACTCTGTAATATATCTTTTGTTTTGATTAATGAATATTAACGGTTTTATACATGAACATTGGAAATGCCCATGGCTCGCGGCTGACGCGGAAAAATTCAAATATATCCTACCATTAAATCAGCATAAGTAAAAAACGCAATCGCTCGACCTTTTTTCCTTCAGTTGCAAATGTGGTCGCCAAGAAAAGCACATTCCTTTCAACGGAATAATGTATATAGCTTTTCCACTCATTTTTGAATTAGGATGACCTTTTCTGAGATTACCAACATCCAAACTCTACTCCATATATATATATATATATATATATATATATATATATATATATATATATATATATATATATATATATATATATATATATATATATATATATATATATATATGTATATATATATATATATATATATATATATATATATATATATATATATATATATATATATATATATATAGGGTAATTCTGGGAGAGTTGGATCACATTTTTTTCAAAGCTCATAATTTATTAACTTTAACACTTGCAGAAAATTGTATAAGTGCTGTTAGAATGTTAATTTTTTCAGGTAAAATTTCAAACAAAATTGTTATATCAGTTTTTCTGAAAGTGTCTTTTCCGTGTTGCAAATTTGGTCGCCAAGAAGAGCACATTCATTATGAGTTTTTTCTGAATTTAGGTGAATTTTTGAAGTAGGATGATTTGTTTCTGAGATTGTAAACATCTAAATTTCACCCTTTTATAATATCAGAATGTATACACACATATATATATATATATATATATATATATATATATATATATATATATATATATATATATATATATATATATATATATATATATATATATATATATATATATATATATATATATATATATATATATATATATATATATATATATATATATATATAGTGTTACCTACCAAGAGCATCGAAAATAGTCGATTATACTTCCGAGTCACAAGACGAATTTTGCGAAACATTACGAGAGTTCAGATCAAGTGATGTCTTAAGAAAATACGTCGAGTTACGAGGTCAGTATAACGATTATTTTCGTTTGTTCGAGTTGGTATTCGTTACGATTATATAACGAATAAATAACACCGCCAGAAGTACAACGAAAGCATTGCATACTGAAAAATAAAACGAAACTTCACCAAACTTATTACTAATTTTTCTTGACAGACGTCAAAAATCGTCAATACGAAAACATTCACATTTTGACATGAGGCGAAACACCAAAACGATTATATCACGTCGTCAAGGGTATATTCACTTATCAATACGCAGTAGCTATGCAAAATTCAAGGATTCTATTGGCTTTTTCACACATGAATTATATAATTAGAGAAATTACTAACTTTACAAACCGAAGTCTAACCGACTGCAAAGATCTCGTATTACAGAAACAGCATGTAGAAAGTTGTCATCTAGAGTGACCGATGATTATCATCCATATTTCCGATGCGAATGTTTACCTTCGCCGAAACCAGACAGAATGAATATTTATGTTTTGATGGCAGAATGCCGCTCATAACCTGTTCGTCAGATGCGGTGTCACTATGAATGATAACATTAATACGTAAATTACTTACATCTAGAACACCAGATGATGTAAGCACAATTATTGATGCTGCAATGCTATCAGGTGTCTTCCTTCTGAAATTGCTTCATATCGGAGTCAAGTACCTACAAGTAATATACTTTTTTTTTAGAACTTAAAAAAAACAAATTTACTTCGGCATTTATGAATTTTAAATATATTCAATAGTTAAAAAATAAACAACTTTGTGTTTTAAAGTTTTTTACAGTTATGTCCGTCTTACTAATTACCTGCTATTCAGTCTAATAGCATAATGGTAATATTAGATGGTAAGCTGAATTTCCAAATTTTAATTTTTTGAAGTGATAAAGTATACTCTCATTGAAGATTGTGTTTTGTTTTAGGAAGATAGCAAATGAACTAAAATATTTTCAGTTATGTTAACATCTAAATGAACGGTGGTAATTTCGCAAAATTTCAAACAATTGATTCTGTATGATGAGTTTTTTTCATTGTATGAATCTACAGTTTAGGTTCCGAACGGCTTAGGGGCTTGTCAACAATGTACATTGCCAAACTACTAATTTTCAGTAGAACCTCTGAAACTCGTAAATATACAAAAATATCCATACCAAACCCTGGATTCGAACCCAACGACTCTTTCGCAGAAAGTCATGTAACCTATGGTCCAAAAAGCATGTTAATAGCTGGTTGTTTTCGAGGTTGATTTATGTGCGGTCATGAATAAGTTATAGGGAGAATCAACTATATATATAAATATATATATATATATATATATATATATATATATATATATATATATATATATATATATATATATATATATATATATATATATATATATATATATATATATATATATATATATATATATATATATATATATATATAATATCAGTTGAACTTAAAAAAATTATTCATTCATTACAAATTTATAACATTTCAGTAGTGATTTGTTTTACAATAACGAAATACATTATATACCGAACTCTAATGAAAAAAACAACTTGAAACACCGGAAAATTGTAATTGATATAAAATGACAAGAATGAAACTCTTTAGATCTCCAATATTCGCCCAAATAATGTTTTGCACCTCCTGAAATTGAGTTTACTTGCTTTAGCAGATTTCTAACCCCCCTAATCATCTGAAACTTATATGAATGAATTCGAACCTCAAGGTTTTCAATCTTAGGTTGAAGAAAAGCTAAAGAACTCTCCGCCTTTCATGTGGAATTTCAGGTAGAAACAATCAACAACACTTATCGCTACCTACCAAAAATGAACACTATAAATAACACAATCACTGTTCAATAATTCAACTCGCTGATAAAAACGTATAAAAACAAACGATCTATACATTTCACCACTGTCAAACAATTAAGATATCATGCAAGACGGACGATAACGTATATGATTCCTTGTCGGTCGGAGGGGGCCACCAAGCCCCATAAATTAGGCACCTATCTCGGCTAGTAGTAAAAACTCGAAAATCTCTGTTTTATCTGGCGGAAATATCAGTACCCCGAGCAGTAGGGGCGCCTCTAATTAGTTGAGAGAATAGGCGTTCATGATTATACGGCAGCTGGAACTATGTTGCGACTGAAGCGCCCTCTGACCGGAATTTAATGTTGATCTAAAAGAAAAAAAAGTTGGAACGAAATTTAAATTCCCTGTTATGTCGATCGTTTATTATTTAAAAAAAGGTTATCTCATATATTTAACTTTCTAATTTAAATGAATTACAGCGGAAATTAAATTTGACTTTTATTTGGAGAAAAAAATTCTTAACGATTTTAGTTACTCATCGAGAATTAGATATGTTAGGTACTGATAACAAAAAATACTTGTCGACTAGGTAGTTAGTTAAAACTAACATAAATTATTGAGGTTAAGAACTAAAAAAATTATACTTTACTAGAAAAGTGGTATTTTTGTACAGCTAGTATGACAAAATTAATTTGCTTGGAGAAATTATGTTAAAAATGCGATTTTTTTTATTTCAAAAACATTGTTGAATTTAACTTCTCTGCGAGTTAAAATGGTGCCCCCCCAAATAATTCATAGCAAACAAGTAATAACACTTATTGTTGGGATTATTACTTTTGTTGTTTCACAGCCTTGTTTATTATTTTAGTTGTATTCTCGTCACCATCTATACAAACAATAAATGATAGAAAGAGTTGTCACTTTAAAAAAGTGAATAAAAAAAGCGTCACAATTCTTTCAATATAAGTATCATTTTTCATCTTTATACTTTTTTTTCGCATACTTATACAGCAACTTATATTATTGAAAGAAACAACTAAAATGCCTAAAATTTATTTCTGATTTGCGGTTATAAGTGTACATTTGTGCAGAATTGAAAATATGCGATTATTTAAAAAACTATAGCAAATATTCGTGTTCACTTTGTGGTATCTTTGATTTCACCTTGTTTGGGCATTTCTTAGATCCAGTTTTATAAATAAGGAAGAGTTGTAAATACATAGCAGTGATAAAATCATGGAAAATTCAAAGTTTTGATAAAACTAGATTTCTATACCAACGGAGATTCTAGCTGAGGTAATCTCATGCCTAAGGAAGATATCTGATGGCCATTCCATATAAAAAAGATAAAAATTTATTTACTGGTCTTTCTTTTAATGATTACTTTAGTGTTCCGCCTCAAGTACTGTTTAATGATCATTATATCCTCAGATAATCTGTTTTATACATACTATAATCTTAAACTATGGTTCGATGTTGGTCAGTGATGTTTTACTGAATCTTAATTTTTGAACCCTGTCTTATATGTAATTTGCCAGTTATTTGGATCTGTCATATTTCTTTAAAAAAAATTATCGAAGGTTGTTTATATTTGTTTTATCTTACCAGGGACCTACAGGTTAACGCCGATTCCGTACGGCCGATGAGATTGAGGCTGTTATAACCCAACTTATAAAAAAATTTTGTATCCACTATATCTTATGGGACATTTTGAACACCCAAGAGCAAAAGCTGGGACTCGAAGTACTCGAACTCCCGTCCCCGGTATATAAATGATAAGCTTCTTTTTTTATATTTATTATTTCTTTGAATTTTTAATATTATAATTTTTTTGCAACACAAGATTCGCGTGAATATTGAAATCAACTTTATAGGAAAATGTTAGCAACTTAATCAAACATTTTTAAAGAGAAATAATTGAGAAAAATAATTTCTGGCATCATTCTTCAAAACAATTAGTCATTGCTGAATTCTGAGGATATATATATATATATATATATATATATATATATATATATATATATTAAATTTAAAATATAAGAATATCTTATAATTTGCAGAATATATATCAACTTATAATATTTAATTCCGATTGGATTGTAAAATTTTGATATACGATATGTAAGGATTCCCAGTTGCGGCCGCTTTTTAAACTTATCGAGAAGTGTTCAAGAACGACAGAGGGCCAGGTGTTTCGCGTACATCTCGAGCTACGGCCCGCGGCTTCACGAAGAGCGGTCAATTAGAACTGGTCCCGGTCATCTTGAGGTACCATCATTGAACCACAGATAGTCGTGGGTGTAGATAATCGAACGGAATTTCGGGCTTGTTACCAGAAATTCTTCAGTGGTCGTTCTTCGACAAGGCAGAACCGCTACAGATTTCCATGAGAGAATTCCTGCAACGTACCCACAATTCACTCACATTTTTCGATAAGTCGAATGTATATTATTTATGGTTTTGAAGGAACTCTGTGAATCCTAGCATCGAACAATTATATATATATATATATATATATATATATATATATATATATATATATATATATATATATATATATATATATAAATATATTCACAGAGAAGTATTTGATTTGGGTAGCTATTTGTAGTATTTGACATATTACTCAATGAAGAGTCCAAACATTTGTAAATTGAAGGATCAAATGGCGGGACAGGAACTTTTTTAGTTTCCAGTGCAGCTTCTTTTTTCACCGAAAATATTTTCTTGGTATCTTACTTTACTTCATCATCACTATTTCCAAGTTCTACTTTCACAATTCATTAATGAAAAATTACTAATATGCTATGAGGACAGTAAAGTGTTTGATATTAGAAGGTTGTATTTGCAGAGATCAGTAATATATTATTATCAAAAACGCACGGGCATTGCACATCCTGATCACATCCATGACACCAGATACAGAGATGCAATTTCGTACAAGAATAGAATGGTAAAACGAATTGGACAGCGACACTATAATTATTTGATATGAAAAATATATGACATTCTTCCGAAGGATTTACTAACTAACAAATCGTTGAGATCCTTTAAAAAACAGCTAAGTAAATGGTTGCTAGATGTTTCTGGTACAGAAGTAAGAAAACTGTTCAATTAAATCTCAGAATAATATAGAAAGGTAGAGTGAGTATACATACCTCTCATAAAAGTTTATAACTTCAGAGGGGACAAACTGCCCGACATCTTTGTTTACCTTGTTAAATATATATGAAGATATATGTATGTTCAAATGAGAAAATGAAACTATTATAACCTAACCTATACATTACAATTTGGCAACATTGACCTAGTATAGATGCTGTCGTGTCGTGTGGAGATCTAGTTGGGCTCTCCATTTGACCATAGATAAAAATATTTCCATCAATTTTGATGCTAAGATATATTTATTAAAACAATATTTCGTTCGTTCTATGAAAATTGATGTGATATGTTACAACATGCTCGCACATTAAACTCTTTGCAACCAAATTTCGATTATAAAAAGATAGACAATCAAATTTGAATTCGCATAAACCGTCCTGAAAAGCACCACTCACGACGATCTCACCCGCATTCTCGCATTAAACCGATACAGGCTTATCCACTCGTTCGATGGGAATAATTATCGGCCAATAAATCCAGTAATGCAGACCTTGTTTTGTGCACAAGGTGTCACGAACCCTCATAAATTACTCGTTGAACATTCAGGTAACAGTGGCAGACCGCCAATGGGACATAGACGCTGCTGCTTTGCGCCTATCAACTTTGAACGAGCAACCGGTTGATGGTGATACTGAAAAGTAGTTTACGATCTGTTGAAAGATTGAATCGTTTGCCAACCAACGTGCGGATTTGTCAAAACGTTCTATGCCAATCTTTCATACGAATGCGGAGGAGAGAACTATGAAATGCACGCCAGAGACACAAAGAATATCGGTGGTGAATTAAAAATTCATATCATAAAAAAGGGTGAACTAATTGAACCTTTAACGAAAACGAAGGCATTTCTATAACACAATGTTTAAATTTTGTCCGTTTCGAACTCTCTAATTCAATTGTATGTTTTATTTTTATCCAATTTTAGAACTTGAGATCTTCAGCAAGTGCTCTTTCATTTTGTGTTTATCTGCTTTTGAGGTTATTTTCTTTCTCTTTCATCGCAACCATATCAGGACTTTCACGGTTAACTTATTATTTATGTTATATGATCTTAGCAAAAATATAGAAATTCTACAAGTGTCCTATTCACCCTCTCTCATAAATTTTAACATTGATGATGGACACAAATCTGACGTCGTCAGATGTGGGAGTGATGTGTTCCTTTTTGTAGCTTTACAGATTTTTTTAAATCAAAATACGTTGTTGCTTTTGTCTGTCTTTGCAAGGAAGCATGATGACGATATGTTGGAGTTTTTTTTAATATCACAGTCGCTTTTGCTCGTATGCTTCTTGTGTCTGGAGTTGCTTGTAAGTTTATTTTTCTGTATAGAGTAGATCAGGGGTGCTCAAACGGTCGATCGCGATCGACCGGTCGATCGCGGAAACTTTCAGAGTCGATCGCAAGGGCGTGGTAACACCGCCAAAGACTCCCCTTAACCCTGAGAACGTGTCAGCACAGTGTTTTGAAGTGCAAAATAAATCATATTCTTGTAAATGTATTTGTTTCTTTTTTAGTAACATTAAGTTGGTCGATCGCTTTTCACCTAAATATTTTGTGGAAGATCGCCACCAGTCTAAGTCTGAGCACCCCTGGAGCAGATGGTTTAACAAATTGAAATTTGAGAACTCAAAGGTTACTTACCGTAAAATTAAATGGTGAAGGTTTTTCGACATTGATTATGGGGTCCAGGAACATGGAGCTAGCAAGTAAAGCGGAGTGATTCTATGATATATTTGTAAGTTAGTTGTTGTAAATAGTTTTGAATCAGAAGGAATATCACCACCGAGAAGTAATTTCATCAATTTCAAAACTAGATGAGCAGATAGCAAGCTTAGTATTGGAAATATTTTCCTTTAGCTAAGCCTATAATAGAAGAAAATCATTTATTATTTGCATTGAAAGAAATGAATTTTTATACCTCAACATTTCTGACTCATCGGAAATTTATGAAGGTAAAATATGCTTAATTTATCAACTGATTTGAGGTGATTACTCGCTCTTCTTGTCTTGAGTTGTTTACTACTTAACTCTATTCGGTATTAATTCATCTCAGGATTTTTTCTGAGTTTTTTTACGTCTTTCCATTCTTTCTGGCCTGTTTAGTGATGAGTCATTCAATTTTTGCATTTGGGAAATTTGTATTGTATACCAAGCCATATACGCTTTTCCATTGTATTAATGCATGTAGAAAATGAAGAACGTTTTTGTATAATTTCAATGATTGTTCATTCGAGTTAAGCTACCTATAAAAAGGAAAACATTTATGAATTTTTTGCATTTACAGATGACCTGAATTATTTCAAAAAAACGTTGATTGACATTTACTGAAAACATTTACTGATCAAGTAATTTTAGTTACATCTTCGCGAGTTTCTTAAGTGTCGTCCAACTTAATCGGCATGAAATTAATACTGGTCCTTAAGATGTAACTGCTCGGTCAAATTTAATTCCTTTGTTTCGCGCTGTTTTAATAGGCGACTTGATGTTATCAGCAATTGAAGCCTTGTTCCTAATATGCGTGAACAAAAAAGGCAGGAGGTGTCGTGGGACACCCGGAATGCTTTCGCTATATATTATGTATTATATAAAAAGCAAGCACGATGAAACAAACTAACAACGTTCGAGATTTTATTTAAAACCAAATAGAATTATTTATATTACTATTTGAATATTACTTTTAACGCAAATGGAAACTATTTAAATTAATGATCATTTCAAGAGGGCACAGTTTATTTAAAATGTAGTAGAATATCAAGAATATTCTCATTACATCTTTTGTTCAATGTGGCATATTTTCTGATAACAATGTTAAAAAGAAAACATACCTTATAGAAACAATGAATATGCTATCTCAATTATCTGAAATATGTGTTTAATAATACACATATTTCAGATAATTGCATATGTATAATTACGAAGAATTTTACAGATTCTTATTATTTATTCTGATCCCCCTTTTTTATTCGTACGAATATAGATTGTAGATTATTCGTAAAAAGAATAATCCCCACTTGAAAATCATACATAATTTTAATAAAAAACCAATTCTAACGTCGACATAATATTCTCAAGAATATACTGCATACAAGTGATCAAGGAAAATTTTCAATAATTCGAACAATTATCAACCAACTTTCCAAGAGAGCTTATTATATGTATTCCGCGACAAGATTCTACATTTACAATCCAACAGTGAACTAGAGAAGTTGTCAAGTCACCCCGACTTAAAATCTGCATCCAGATGTTTCGATCTTATTAGATCTCATCAGTGCAGCTTATTTGACTTGGAAAGAATTAACAAATTTCTAATTGTTCCCCAATAGAAATCGCGCTCGGGACTACTATCTGGATAACAATTCGATTTGTATTGGAGAACAATTAGAAATTTGTTAATTCACCCCGCGTCAAATAAGCTGCACTGATGTGGTCGGGACTACTATCTGGATAACAATTCGATTTGTATTGGGGAACAATTAGAAATTTGTTAATTCACTCCGCGTCAAATAAGCTGCACTGATGATATCTAATAAGATCGAAACAGCTCTATGCAGATTTTGAGTCGGGGTGACTTCACGATTTCTAAAGTTCTCTGTTAGATTGAGAATGTAGAATTCTCGTCGCGTGATACATTGTAACAAGAATTTTACCAATTATGTAACAGGATTTAGGTAACAAGTTAGTATACTTGAAATGTGTGCTCAGGCTAGTTCAAAAATTGGAAAATTCTCGTTACAATTTTTTACATACAACTATTATTACTCTGATTTATCTCCATACAAACAATGAAACAATTAAAAAAATTCACTAAAATTTCTATTAAATATTACTAAAAACTTTGATTGAAAGATTACAAAACTCTTATGAAATTAGAATAAATGAAACTTTAAAAAAATTTGGAGCTCGTTATGTATCAGTATACTGATCTGGTTTTTGTTGTCTTCCTCTATGTCTTCTTTCGCTCATGTAGGCTGATGTTTCAACACCTAGGATCTTTCGGAACTCCAAGGACCTTGTACTACTAGTGTCTGTTGGTAGTTTTTATTCCTGGGGTCTTTTTGTGAGCTTCTGAGGTCTTCAAATGGGACACCTAGGGTCTTATTTCTTCCTTCTACTCCTGGGATCTTTAATTGGAACTCCTAGGGTCCTGCGCTTCCTAGCGCAAACGATATTTAAGAAAAATTTATTTTACTTAGGGAAAACTAAAACGTAAAACCTCTATTGCCTTTATAATATAATTTCGTCGTACTTTTTAATTCTTCAACGTAACAAATCGAAAAGGAAGCTACACTCCGCATTATTCGGCATCGATAAATTTGATCCCCTCTACACTTTAAACTGACGCTTGTAATCGAATCTTCTATACTGGTTAATCTCAGCTGAAATTTGGTTTAGCCAGTGGACGGTGTTTCATAACGTTACAACATATAAACAGCTCCCTTCGAAAATTGGTTGATGTTTTCTTAAATTATTGAAGAATTTTTATGTTCATTATGTCGTATATTAAATTGACCAACTTGTATATTCTTCGTTATTTGATTCCCAAGAATATTTCAACAGCTCAAAGTAGAAATGTCACATAGCTTTTAATTCACATTGAATAATTTACCCGTCTCTGAAATTAAACATGCGGCTTGCATTGAAACACATATTAGTACTTATGTACGAATACATTTGACCTTGAGAGTGCAATGCTTACATTACCTATTATCATTTTTAGGCGTAAGTTTTATTCGTATAAGGTCTGGAGCGTGAAGTGGGAATAGGAACTTCGTTCCCAAACGCCCGGAATGCTTGTTAAAACAAATAAGTTGGCATCGATCTGCCCGCATGAAACGCATAAGTCAAAGTCACATTCTTGAAAATCCGACAGGTGCAGTCCGTATAAGAAAAGGTGTTACGCCGCAAATAAGGAACTGGAAAACCCTTTTACGACCGCCTTGTAACTGGAAGTTGTTCCTTCCCAGTAACAAACTCCCGCTGTATACGTTCCCGTTGACGTTATCTTCACCAGCATCGGACACATACAGCTACTATACAACTACCAACGCGTGCTCTACTAATATCTACACATAATTTGTCTTCTGGACGGTTTCTTGCGTTCGCCGACCGTCCGACACCCAGTTACCACGAACTTTCCTTCTGAAACGTATCGCCGGGGCCGTTTATGGGCATCAATAATACTCGGCAACCTATTAATAACCGACACATTCTTCTGCAAAAATTATTGCGGCAATTAAACGTACCATTGGCAGAAAACGCTCTAAAGTGCGTATTTTAATCGCGCTCTATCCCCGGCTCTATCTGTCCGTCGTCGATACGGATCTCGCTTCTCGCGAGAGGAGTGCCGTATTTTTTTTGAGATCTCCTTGGCTGGACGTGCCCGGCCTGATGAAAGAGCTTCTAGCCGGACGGTGAAATGGAGCAATAATTTTCAATATTATTATCGCTATATTTGGAATCGGTTGATGTTGTAGGGAGGAAGAAAAACGCGTTTAATCTCACGTTTAATTGAATGCGGAAACTCGGTCGCTCTGGCTCGCGTATTTATGCGCATTATACAGGGTGGATTATGGAAACGAGCTTAGCAAATGTCCTTGTGTTATAATCTTGTTTGGACAATGGTGTTCGATTAAATGGGATAATAAAGACGAGAGGTGTCGTGGGAAACGCGGTTGGAGACCGAAACTTTTTTCGGTATATATATATATATATATATATATATATATATATATATATATATATATATATATATATATATATATATATATATATATGCCCGATTTCACCAACTAAATGTTAGGAAGTTCCTAACTAAGTAATTCCTAAATCCGATATTTACCTAAATCGGATTTCACCTACTAAGAAATCCTTAGGTAAGAAATACCTTGTTAAAAACTTGGTCTGGAAAGTTTTGTACATATAATTGGTACCACTGTTTAATACTGGACTGTAAATTTGACAAAGGATAGTAAGAAAAGAGGAAAAAATGATAGAAATATAATAATTTTATTATATGTATATGGAAATAACTCCAAATTTGATGTGCATTTGACAACTAAAAAATTTGAGGTTAAGCATTTCTTAAAAAGCTATCCTAACGTTAGGTATGTCCTATCGTCCTTAGGCAATACTCAACGCGTGGTTAAACGCAAATTGCACTTAGGAATTCCTAAATCCGATTTAAGTTTTGCCTAACTTTAGGAGTTTGTTAGTGAAATTATGTATTAACCCTTTCGCTCACGATGTACAGTATATTGTACATCACTTTACGTAAATCCTAACGAATTTGTAGTATGCTTCTATTCACTTTACTCACAAAGTACACTATTCTGTAAACATCCTTTTCACTATTTTAAACTGTCTCCTTCACCTAGCGTTGAGCATTTTACCCAAAAAAAAATGTATTAATGGTGCCTCTTACTGAGTTGTAGCAGTTGTTTCAGCTAGAATGTTGAAATGAGGTGGCGCTTCAAACTTTAAAACATGTTGTGACATGTCTGCAATATTTATTCTGGTAATAACCGATTCGTATATTTGTTACTTTCATAATGAAATTGCTCAAAATTTAGTTCGTTTTTTCTATATTGGAGTAAATATTTCTGTACAATATATTGTACATTGTGAGTGAACGGAAATCGACAGGTATGATGAAAAACTCCACGTTATATTTAGAGTTCTTGTTATATTAGATTTATTTCATAGTAGTACGAATTGAAAAATTGGTAAAAAACTGCCGTTAACTGAAGAACAACTTTTGAAACTAATTGAGGAGGACCTATCAGATATTGAAGGGCTTAATGATGACAATTATGGGTGGGGAGATAGGGACGTAGGAGTAAGCAATGATTATGATGATGAAAATACTATGAAGGAAAGAAGTTCAGATAATATGGAAGGTAATTTTGATGAAAAATCTTTTTTTTCCAGATGCAAATTCCCTGAATCTAGGACGAATTTTGTTCGTACTAAGTGCAATTACATTTATGCATTTCAAAAAAAAAATTCTTTTTTTATATATCACAAATAAATGATCAGTTGTAACTTTATGTTGTTCTTCAATTGCATTTCATTTTACAAAATCGCAAATACACTACCACTTCTTCAAAATGTGCAATATATTGCACGAATCATATATACCGTTTACTCACAATGTACCATAAAGCGGTGTTACTTTGCTCATAATTTCCAGTTTTTTTGTTTTTATCTTGGATTTTTTTCCCAAATAGACGTGATTACAAACTATGTGATATTTTTATCACTAAGCTATCGGTTAATGCATTCAATACTGATTTAAAACACTCCTATATATATATATATATATATATATATATATATATATATATATATATATATATATATATATATATATACATATATATATATATTTTTTTTTTTGGTCAAAAATTTGGCAAAGTCACCTGACGATCAGTAAAACTTTGCCAACCCCTTTAAAACGCTTTCTTTGGCAGTTTGTGATACGGTAAATTGTTAGTTTGCCTCTTAAATATGTTCTAAAAAAATTTTGAGGACAAAAAAAATCACAGGTAATTAAAACACATTTTTTATCATTTCATTTAGAAAACTTTATTGTTTTAATACAAACAAACGAAAAACAGATTCTAACTTCTAAAAATAAACAAATGTCTTTCTTTGAAACCTTATAAACTACATTTATAACAAACAAAACATGTTAATCCTAAAAATCTAAAAAATAAACTTTTAATAATAATCAGCCTTCAAATTCTTTGGCGGCATGTAAAAAAGGAAACTCAAACAAAATTCTAAAAATATTTTATTTTAAATCACTCTTTAGGCAAGATTATAGGAAGATAAAACTTCCGAAAAATGATGGAATCCTCTATATATTTTTGGGTTTTCAAGGCATTGAACAATGTCCATCTCTTGTATTTGCGATATAATATCGACAACAGGAAAATAAAATGCCTCCCTTTCTTCACTAGTATTTTTTCGCATAAAATTTATCACCGGTTTGTCCTTATTTTCTGACTCCAAAACTTGTCCTATAAAATGCTCTGCTATTTTTGTTGATGGAAATACCACCACTACAAAGTCTCCTACAGCAAAATTTATATATATACATATATATATATATATATATATATATATATATATATATATATATATATATATATATATATATATATATATTAAAATTAGAAAAATATATATAATGGCAAAGTAACCTCGAAAATTTCCCCTTTGACTAAATTTTCGTTTTTCTTCTAAAATACTTAATGAAATGTTTTGAAAATCACACACAAATTATCTAGATAAACATACTACTTAACAAAACACTTGTTAAACCTCGAGCTGTAGTCACATTTTGTCACCAACCCTTAGCATTTCGTATTTTTAAAATCTGAAATTATTATCTGTCAATTCGCACCTCTATGCATCGATGCTAACGATCAACTGAAGAATCCCGCGCAACAGGTCTTGGTTAAGACATGTTCAGCCGTCACTTTGCTTTGTTGCCGACTCCAGCACTGTTGCCAAATGTTCAAAAAATAGAAATATTGCAAAATGTGCATATTTTGGCAAAGACACCTGCATTGGTAAAGTAACACCGCTTTATGGTACAGTATATTGTGCATATCACACCCCCTAAAATGGATGACATAGAATTTTTTCGAGTAGACCAAAATTGTAAAAAAACAAAAGGATAAGTCTTCCTCATTTCAGATTTTCATCTTGAAAAACATAAATGCGTGAGCGACAGATTTAAATAGCAGGCACAAGAAAGTAAATACATTAACAACAATTGAGTGTATAATTGAATGAAAAAAGGCATGGCAATGAAATTATAAATATCCATTTTTATGTACTAATTATTATAAAAATATGATATATCCCATAAAGTGAACAAGGAAAACTCTTCAAAAATTATCAAACAATTTTCCAAGAGAGCTGGTTAAATATATATTTCTCTGACGCGAAATCTGCATTCACAATGCAACAGTGAATTATAGAAAATTTCACCCCGCCTCAAGATCTGTATACAGCTGTTTCGATATTATTAGAACTCTTCAGTGCACTTATTTGAATTGGAGTGCATTGAAATATTTCTTATTGTTTCCCAATAAAAATCGCTGCCCATATGGATTATAACAAGTAAGCTCCACTGAAGAGATCTAATAAGATCGAAACAGTTGTATGCATATTTTGAGTGGGGGTGACCTTATATATTTCACTGTTGTATTGTGGATTCAGATTTCGCTTCCAGGAATACATATAACTAGCTCCTTTGGAAAATTGTTCGATAATTTTCCTTGTTCACTTTATGTGATATAGAAAAATTAGTTGTTGTATTACATGAAAAATATATTCAGTTGAATATACCATTGAAATAAATAACATTGACGTTTCAAATTAATAGCATAATAACACAAAGAGAGCAATCATAGCGCCCTTGACAACTTAAATCAGCAGAACAAATTGATATATTATTTTCACGTTTAATGTCTCATTTATAATAATTGTAATCTTTGTTATTGATTCTTATACATGCTATTTCATTACATTTAATTGATTTTCTTTCTGGTCCATTGAGTCAACATTGAATATATAATAATTTATTATAACCTGCATAAAAGTTTTTCCTCACTTTAATTCTAATAAGATTTATGACCGTCTAACTTTTTCCAGTGAAGCTCGTGACTTGTGCTATTTGCACAATTATTTAAAAGGAGATATCAACTTTTTTATTTATGAACCTCTATACACCTTCAAATTAATTCAATTTTATTTTCTTCCATGATAAAAGATTTCTTACGTAAACACTTATACAATGTAAAGGAAATTATGATAATTATTGAATTAAAGATCACGTACAGCATTTTTCACTCATGGATCCAATTACAATGTTCAAGCTCTTCCAGAATTAAAAAAAATATATTACGATCTCATGTTTCCTAACCACAGTTCTGTAATACTGTAATCAGTGATGTTAATAGTATTAATTCAGGGACCCTATAAATTCATACAATAAAGTAATATTTCGTTAGGAACGATTTAAATTATACTACTTAATCCTAAAGCTAATTTCACATCAAATTTTCTATTCAGAATAATTCATATCTACTGATGAAACCATGCCACATTGTTTCATTATATTGACCAACGTCTTAACCCTTGATTGTTTATCGAATCTATGACTCTTTTGGCAATACCCCATCTTTATAATATGTAAGAGTTTCTTTGAACTCTCATGACTTACTTCTGTTGAAATCAAATCAAATCAAAATATGCTTTATTACCTTTGAAATTACACAATTTATTGACAAAGCTAAAAATATAAAAACTAAGCATATCCCCTGAGAGGATGAATGCCACACAAAATAATAGAGAAAAAAAAAAGGAAACACACGTGTTTCATTCCTCCCTGAAGTATGTGTCAGGGAGGCGGGCAGCTTGAGTTTGGGATTAACTCCTTCAGCCAGATCAGAGGATACACTTGTATGTACAAGTGCATTAAGGATAGGTGAGACGGGATATTTATGGAACATAGGAAGTGTGGGTAGGGTTCAGAGGATTAATACTGGCCCAGCATTCGCCTTATAAGTTTGCAAGCAGTGACTTACATTACCATGAGGAAACCTCTGAGAAAAACTCATGGCAGACCAGTCGGCCCCGGGGTTTGAACCCGAGACCTCCCAAATACTAGCCAGCGTACCTAACATACTCGACTAACTAGCTTGGTAAATAATAGAGAGTTATTGGAACTTTTATATAGTTAAGCAGTAATAGTGCCGACCTTATATTGACATAAACGCATGCGCAGTTGATGTTTAAAATAAGGGAGACATTATTAATGTTACTGCTTGTCGTTATTTGTGCGCGGTTACTGTAGGGCACTATCCAGACCTTATTTCATGATTTACATGTCATAACCTCTCTTTCTTCGGCTTCTATCTATGTTCTATGTTCTATCCTTTGATGAAGCAAGACAAAGTACCTACCACCTTGTCATTATAACGTAACCTCATAAGGTTGTTGATCTGTGGTTTCAATAACTCTAAATTTTAAGTATATTTTAAGGTCGAGCACTATTTATATAAGGTCAGCACAAATACTGCAAGACAGTAAATTCAGGTTTCCAATAACTCTCTAATGTCGTCTTAATGTAAAACAAAGTATCAAAGACGCATCAAGCTAACTTTTCCAAACAAAATATATAGAAACTTTACATTAGTAACAATAAAACAAAACTTTTTCCAAAACCGAGATAAATTTTTTTTTCGATTGGAGCCGATGTCTGTGCTATTATTCAATGTGTCAAAATAGTAGACCTCTACATAGTAATAAGGTCTATCGAGATAGTAAGATTTTGTTCATTTCCGAAAATTGGCCGAGAAAGTTATAGATTTCGATTCATCTGGAAGGTGATTGTAAATTTTCTCATCAGCATTGTAAACGATGGACTTTTTCAATAGTTCAGAGAAAAGAATAAGGAGGTGATGATGTCCCCAGGATATAGTAGAATATATGTGCTGATCACGGCATGAGAAAACTTACAAATAAAACACATAGATTCAAGTTTGCAATGCGCTCTCTTTTTCAGAACATACATGTAACGAATTGTTATTTGAGAATGGTGTCAAGTTGTGAAGAATTACATGAAACTCAGAAGGGAAGACCATATCGGAGTATACGGCCTAATTTTGTTCAATTTATTGTTCATTCAATAATTTAAATATATTTCATATAAGTATTGATATTTTACCTTCATCAAGAAGGTCTTTGTTTGAAAAAACCACAAAGATTTATCTGTCCTTTGTTGTGCACCTAAATTATCTTTATTTTTCACTTGTATATTATTTGTTGATTGTACCTTAAGCACCCTGTAAACGATCAAATTTCTTTGACAAACTTGTTTGACAAACTTCACGTGTTCTTCAAGCAATGGCATAAACGATCAAACCAAAGATCAAACAAATTTGTCAAATTCTTCCTTAGTTACGGTTTTCTCGTTGACGTGACGTGACGCGTTCCATGAAAATTGAGCAATACGGTTTTGAATTTAGTTGTCACATATGCCGTCAATCCAATTTTTCATCAAACACTTCAAACACGTGAATTGTTTGACGAACGGATCAAACAAAGCCATAGACTATCAAATAATTTGACAAACACCTAAAATTTGACAAACAAGTTTGATCGTTTACAGGGCGCTTAAGAGATGGTTGCTATAAACAAACTCATTATGCCCTAGGGCGTTATGAGCGGGCATTAGATAGATAGATAGATAGATAGATAGATAATGTTTATTATGGATCATAACGTCCGCTCATTGTACGAGGACAACTGAAGCAACTTCCATTGATTAAATACTTCATAATCCTTATCGTATACGACTCTGGATTTCTCCGGCAATAAAGTATTCGCAGCTTTGTATGCATTTTCTATGATATTCTTCGGCAAATTCATTTTCATTTCCATTATTTCTATAAGAGTACAAAGAAAGCAGCAAAGACATTCACTAAATATGATGACAAAAATATTCACAAACGTCAAAATATCAACAAATGACATGCCTACTATGAGAAGGAAAATGGAAAGTATAGGAGCAATGAACCGATTTTAAAATCGATTTTTCAATGTAATAAATCAATTTTTTCGTGAAAAATGAAATCTTGTATGCACCACGTGCGTTACTAGATCCTAATTATTAGTTAGGATCTATATAACGCACTTGGTACATAAATAACTATTGGGTTCATGTATTCCGTTCTTCAAAAATTATGCATCTATTATATGCTATCTTCAATTATTTAATATAAGTTTTATTCAAGTCTCCGAATAATTATCTTTGGTTTTCAAATTTTCAATAAGTTACGAGTAATTGATTATAAATTAGCGTTGAGTGAACAAATATCTGAATAACTCATTCAAACCCATCAGAAATAACGACAATACGGACACGCTGACTATCCATTTTACTTAAAATATCATCAGGGCCCATAACGAAGTCTTGGAAGCGAATTATTTCCTCGCGAAAAACGGTAGTTGCGCCCATACAAGCATCCATTTATTTGCAGAAGAACTTATACTTTACATTTTTATAACTTCCTTATCGCTACTTAAATCAGCTCATAATATTCCTTTATTCACACGTGGGTAAATAAAATTTGTCCGAAGAGGCCGCGCCATAGAGCGACGATCCTAAAAACCGGCTTATCTGCTCGCGATCTATGTTGACGCGCACAGAAATATGTCAACGTAAAATATGACGCGTCATCGAGTCCATCTTCATCCGACAAGTATGGGGGACGTTCCGTCCGTGATATTTATATTGTTGTCTGCAACTTTCTAGTTTATTATGTGTTTCAAATGGACTACGCTTCTCAGAAACAGCTGATGAGGTTAGGTGAAGTTCGTTGAACGCGCGGAGATGAGACTTACGAATTTTAGGACTCATTTCTCCGCTACCGATTACGGAACAATTTAGCAGATGAACAGTGATGTAAATTAAGTAATTTTCACTTGAATTTCACGATGAAGAAAGCTGGCATGCCAACTGTTAGGTATGTTCGTTAAACATACAGTTATTTATAATTTCAAAGTTGATTGGCTTCGTATTAATTTGCAAGAATATAGGTATTTGGAACAAAATTTTATATCGCACGTTACACTACAGATACTAGGCGAATGAAAGCTAGGACTCAAAATGATGAAACGTAATGTAAGCTTGAGTTCAGTTGTATTCGTACATGCGATATTTGTTTCGCGAAGTGGCATGTTTAGTCTCAGAGACGGATGAATTTAAAATGTGAAGTGAAAACTAACTACGTGATATTTCTTTTTTCAATTATAGAAATATTAGTGGGAATTTGATACTCAAGTTATGATTGGTTTATTCACTTATTATTCAGAAGTGGAGAAAAAACTATAATTTGTAAAAATAATCTACTATGTCTATTCGTAAAATTATACGAAAGTCCGAAAAATAAGTTTATTTTTCACTTGTATATTATTTTTGATTTTACCTTAGATTCGGTTGCTATAAATACACTCGTTATTCCCTAGGGCGTTATGAGCGGGCATTATGGACCATAACACCCGCTCATTGTACGAGGACAACTGAATCAACTTCCATTGACTAAATACTTCATAATCCTCACGACTCTGGATTTCTCCGGCAATGAATTATTCGCAGCTTTGGCTGCATTTTCTATGATATTCTTGGGTAAATTCATTTTCATTTCCATTATTTCTATAAGACTACACAAAGAAAGCAGCAATGACATTCACTAAATATGATGACAAAAATATTCACAAACGTCAAAATATCAACAAATGATATGCCTACTATGAGAAGGAAAATGGAAAGTATAGGAGCAATGAACCGATTTTAAAATCGATTTTTCATTATAATAAAATAATTTTTTCGTGAAAAATAAAATCTTGTATGCACCACTGCGTTACTAAATCCTAAAGCCTATCGGGCGTTAGGATCTATATAACGCACTTGGTACATCAATAACTAGTACAACGTTTGGCGACAGACTCCTGAAATCAAAATAGGTTGATCTAATCTGACTTACTTATATCCAAATTTTCTCGTTTAGCCGGTAGAGGGCGTCAAAAATTTTCAAAAAATATTGATTTTTCCTGAATTAGGTGAAAACCTGCTTGAATAATGTTTTCGTAATAGATATTTAGTTTCTTGCAATAATTTTAATATATACATCCAACTTTGTTTTATTATTAAGTACTGTAAAAAATAAAATTGATATAGGTATGCATGCAATTTTAAATATTTTTTTCGGGCAAAACCGCTCATCCAGCGAAAAGTACTCAAGCGGTAAAATAACTTTCAAATACATCCAGTTACTCGAAAAAAATATTATTTTGAGCAAATATGTTACATTGAACATTCCCGTAATGAGAATATTGTCTCTGTACTAAATTCCGAATTGATTTTGCCCTCCTGAAAATATCATTTTTTTGAAGAGTTAACATTTGCAAGTGATAGGTATTATAAATCCTAAAATGAATAGTTCTAATTTTTTTTTAAATTCAATGGCTTCAATTTTTGTTTATTTATTTATGTATTGAGCCTGCAATCCAATAAGTAGTACATAGCGAATATCGTTCTATCCGAGTTTTCCACTACACTTTTCTTAATTTTTTATTTGATTTTGGCTAGCTTTGTATTCTTCTTGTTATTAATTTTAAATAGAGTTAGCTTATCTGTACACTTCGATTTTCTGAACTTTTATCATTTTTCTGAGTGAGTATTATTTCACATTTCTGCTGTCGGATAAGATCTACAACGGTGGGCCATGTTAGTACCTACGTTATGGGTATTGTAGAATGCGGTCAAACTATTGCCGTGAAATGCTTTCAGAAATAAGGCTATTTTGAAATTACGTCAAGGTGAGACGAGACATTGGCAACTTTTTCTGTTAGTTGACTCAAATAAAATAATAATATGAATTGTTCAGATTTCTCTAATTTTGATTGATGTTATATATTTCCAACCATCTACGTGAAAATAACCAAACGTTTCCACAAATAGACAATTTCCAAATTATGCACAAATTGCTGAACGAGTGAAATTGAATGATTTAGAATCATTTCAAATTTTCAATCATAATCCAAACGGTAGGTAATATCTTGCTGAACGACCAGCTTGACTTGATTTATTCCCCTATATTTGATATATTCAAACCATAATAGATTCCAAGAACTTCTAAATTATGAAATTGAAAATCCCATTTTAAGAACCTGACCTTTATGTATATTCTCTATTAACCCTATTATCTCTATTAACCCTACCAGAATTTCCTGAAAATGTACCACCAGTATAAGAGACAATTTTTTTATTTTGTTCTCAATCTGCCCGATGTTGGTGTGTCACCGGAATTGCGAAAGCAGTATATAATTCTTAAATATTTTGAGATACTAAAAATAGTAAAATAAAGAGTTTCGTTTTTGTTCAAAACGATAAATTATCACGTAGTAACGACGGATTCCATCAACTACTTAATAAATATATAATTGCTGGCAAGTTGAACTACTAGTTTACCATTTATATTCCATGTCTTAATCATTAACAGTATTTTTTTCCACAATGAAATAATTTTAATTTTTCCGCTTGGCATAAGCGGGTAATTAGTTTTTCTCTTGCTTTCGTAAGGATAAATCTTATTCATTATTCATAAGTAGCTTTTTGCGAGATATGGCGAATGAATTATTCCCGTAATTGGTGTTAATACCTATTTATTATCTATATTGAGTCAAGTTTTACATAATTCCAATACAAATCATAATTAATTGCACAGTATTGTATTGTTTCTATAAGCTTAGACAGACACGCCAACAGAATTCTCGGGTGTTGTTACCTCACGAATTATCGTCACTTGGCACGAGACGAAATGCAGTTAGTGAAATCGATTCGATTTGCTTTATTTTTCATATATACTCGCATGATGAAAAGTACAGCATTATACATATTCAGAGGCGCCGACTTATGAAAATTATTGGGGGGCATACTGGAAGTCTTGCCGCAAGAAATTTTCTGAATTGCAGATGAAAAATATTGAGTTTTAATGTTTTTTTAAGCATTTTAGAGTCATATGATCAACATTAGAACACCGAAACCTCAAATCTCAATAACTCGACACTCCGGAAACTTGACAAGCCTGACACATTTTTTAGCATTGAAAAACCAAACAAAACATAAACAGGCACAGTATTTTCGTATAAAGCTAATTTAATTTACAGTAATAATTATGCTTATAGACTATTACTGAGCGGTGAATATATAGCTTTGAAAAGACTGAAATTATATTTAAATAAATCTTTAACTATCAAGTTTAAAGTATAAAACATAAAATATTGCTGTCGCACAGTAATAGCACTTTGATTTAATAAGTGAAATAGCTAATTTAAGTTTAATTTGAATAAGGCCGAGGGTTCATTTCATGAAACCAATATCTCAAAGTTCTTGCTTTGAAAATATTTCAGTATTATAAAATAATGAATATAAACATATTTAAGTATTTGAAAATAATTAATACAGTAATATAGTAATTAGTAATACAGTACTGAACTAGTACTATTATGTTCAAACTGAAAATTTAACATTGTGTAAGTATGTATTTCATTCTCTATTTCATAAAGATTTTTTATATTGCTCTAACTACTAATACTAAGGCTAGACTAGTATTACTAGTTTAGAAAGGTGCAAATGTCGAACGACTGACTAGATTACTGAATATTAAGTCGTTGATGACTTGTCGGATATCCGATTCATCCAAAACATCGAAATAATTTTGTATAAGTTTTACGGATTATGATAGGAATCAGATATGGCATAATGAAAATGAAAAGATAAAGTTTTACAAATTTGTTCAATAAAATAATGACTTTATTGTAGGTTTATATTCAATTATATAGCGTAGCGATACGTTATCCTCTCGTTATATACACTCTTGCGTCTAATATTTACATGGCGCTGACGACCGAGTGATCTAAGTACTGAACCCTGGTGTGCCGAATTTCTGGGTTCGAAGCCCAGAGGTTACTCCTGGCTTTTTTATTTTTTTTTATTTACAATCTCGTAAGAGCTCTTAGCCTCACATTTCAATATTAATTATTTCAACTTGGATTAGTATGAGATATCACTTCTGTTGTGCGCCCCGACACGCACATGTTTCGTTTTCGCAAATTGTGGTCCTTCTATATTATATCCGAACGAACTTCGTTCCTACCTGGTATCCCATGACACCGTTTTTCTTGTTATTCCTTGTATATTTGCTTACCATATCAGAAAACATATTAAGAAAAATACCTGAGAAGTCCACAAAAATAATAAATGATGGATGTCACACGGTGTCACTAAGTAAATACTATCGGTTTCATTGTAGGTATGAAATTATTCCTTGTTAGCGCGCAATACATCCGAGCAATTTCAACTGGACGTTTTCGCGTCGTTCGAACTATGCCAATTATTTTTCAACAATAAATAACTTTCATTATAATAAGCAAATGATGCAAGATAACCACTGAGCCAGTCGTTACTTAAAGTAGTCCGCTATGCGACCAGAAGAATGCGGCCGACATGTCTCACGCGTAGCACCGAGACTCCATATTAAATATACGAATGTGTACCGGGAGGTTGTAGGAATTGGCAGCAGCTCATCAAAATTCTTTGGTGGACGGCAAAAAGCCCGTTCTTCGGGCTCTAGGTACGCTATCGTGCTGTTCGATGGGCCGATGGGGGATCGACTTAATGCCGAGATAAATGCTACTCGTTTGTTGATGTCGGCTGGATATGATTTTAAGAAGCCATGTCGTTAAATGGACAGGTAATACACTGATCTGCATTTTATGGCTTGTATCGATATATATATTCGATCGTCAATGATGGCCTGTGTTCAACCAATTTAATCTTCGGTAGCTTTTGGCGAATCACTGAGATCAACACTTCCCTTCAACAGCCTGTATATATATTTATATATTTATATATTTATATATTTATCTATATATATATTTATATATATATATATATATATATATATTATATATATATATATATATATATATATATATATATTTATAATAATAATAATAATAATAATAATAGTCTTTATTCTCATAATCAAAATACAACATTGAATAGAAAACAAGTCAAATACGGAAATGATTTATGATCATACTTAAGATGAAAAAATCATAAATCAAAAGGACACTCAATTCGTGGTTCGATCGTGTTTGTACTCAAAAAATTCACGCATATCATAGGGCTCGATGTTGATGAGATATTGAAATACTTCTTTTTTGAATTGTTTGTAGCTTTCAATGATTTGATATTTACGTGGCAAAGTATTGTAAAGTTTGATGCACATATACTTGGCGTTTTTTTCTGATAATGTCAGAGAATGACTTGGGACATGAAAATATTGAATATTTCTGGTACAATTAACATTTCTATGATGCCGAAAATATTCACTATGTTTAACTAAAAATTGGAGACAACAAAAAATATACAATCCTGGCACGGTTAGGATGTTCAATAGTTTAAATTTACCACGACAAGATTCGCGTAACTTCATTCGTAGAATTGTTCTGACGGCAATTTTTTGAGTAGAAAAAATTTTGTTTATGTCCAAGCTGTTTCCCCATATGACAATACCGTAACCTAATATGGACTGGAAGTTTGAATGGTACACCATCTTGAGAACCTCTAAACCTACTGTTCTTGTTAAGATTCTTAGCGAAAAAATTACAGAGTTAAGCTTCTTTCTGACATTCTCAATTTGTTTGGTCCACCTCAAATTACAATCCAGAGTGACTCCTAGGAAATTTATGTGTGAGTTTATATCTGTAGTTTTTCCCATTATGTTTATTACTGCCGGTACTTTTATTTTTGTATGAGTTGTCTTAAAAAACTACACACTCTGTTTTGTCTGCATTCATGACTAGGTGATTCTTACCAAGCCAGTCCGACACCATTGAAATAGCACTTTCTGTTTCTAATATCGAGTCTTCCACTTCCTTTTTTGTTACTAGAATATTCGTGTCATCAGCATACATGAAAAACTTTGGGCATTCCTGAAAGATATTAGGCAAATCGTTTATATAGATTAAAAAGAGAAGTGGTCCCAAGATACTTCCTTGAGGAACCCCAACCTCGAGTTTTTCATCGTTCGATATAATAGTTTCACCGTCAACATCCATAACTACTCTTTGACATCGACCATGAAGGTAATTGCGAAATAAATCCAGTTGTTTATCCCTGATTCCATAAATTGATAGTTTTTGCAGCAGATTATCATGTTTTACACAATCGAATGCTTTGGACAGGTCTATAAAAAGACCTACTGGAGTTTCTCCCCTCTCTAATCCTTCGATTATGGACTGCGACAATTCGTAAATTGCTGTCATTGTATTTTTGTTTTTTAAAAATCCATGCTGATTTTTTGAGAAAATTTTACATTTATAGAAAAAGTTCAATAGCCTATTTACCAAGAGTTTTTCAAAAATTTTCGAGAACGAGGTAAGCAGACTTATAGGGCGATAATTTCCCAGGTCTTCAGGATTTCCTTTTTTAAAGAGAGGTTTTACTACGGCAATTTTCAAGGATTGCGGAAATATTCCCTCTTTGAAAGCTTCATACATAATGAAAGCTAAAGGCTTGGCAATATATGACATAGATGCCTTAATGACAGTCATCGGGATACCGTCATATCCGAAAGAGCTTTTATTTTTCAATTGCTTCACCGTATTTATAACTTCTTCCTCAGTAATCCTGAAGAGAAAGAAAGATTTGTAATTTCTCACAAACTTTCCATCGAATGATGTAGTATTACGTGATATTTTGGAACCTACATTTACAAAATAGTCATTGAAGCGGTTTGCTAATTTCGTGGGATCTTCAAAATTATTTGAGGGTAGTCTGGACTTCGGACTTTTACCTGTCATTTGACCAATGAGTTTCCAAACAGTTTTGTTCTTATTTGTTGAGGTTATTATTTTTTGTATCACATAATTTTGTTTCAATTTTTTTATTTCCTCATCGTATTTTAATTTTGTTTTCTTATAGACCAAAACACAATCAGGATCATATTTCGAGAGAATATATAGTAAGTCTAAGTAATTTTTGATGCTCTTCAGTCTTAGAGAAGGTTCGTACGACTGTTTAGAGAATTTAGACTTTTGCACGAAAATAACTGGAAAGCATTGATCAAATATAAATTTATAAATTGAAAAGAATTTATTCCACAGTGCCTCCACGTCTCTACCGTCATAGGACCCTATGATGGCGTTCCAATTCTCCTGGCCTAATCTGTTCAAAAATAATTCTGTGGTTTGCTTGTTTATAGCACGAATTTGTATTTTAGGGTTATTTGAAAAAGCAGAGTTAACAAGAAAAGAAATTTTTTGTGCCGTGTGATCTGATATATGTGACGGAGTAACAGATGCCTCTACGTCATCAAAATTTGTAATAATGTTATCTATACATGTTGAGGAATTCATTGTGACTCGAGTAGGCTCTGAAATAGTGAAATTCGCATTGTACGTTTCAATTAGCGATATAAAATTTTGAGCTTGATTATCAGAAGAAAGAAGATTTATATTGAAATCACCTGCTATCACGAAGCTTGAGTTTGCATCAGTAAGATTACTGAGAATACAATTCAGTTTATCAATAAATATATCAAAATTTGCCTCAGGTGGGGTATTTGGACGATAGATACAAACAATTACGAATGTCAGGCCCTGAAAATTTACCTCAACTGCACAGCACTCGATGATATGCGGTACACTCAATGAGACAAAATCGGATCGTTCTTTACACAATATACCTGTTTTACAATAAATCGCGCATCCTCCGTGACTGCCACCGTTTCTGCAGAATTTTGACACCAGTTCGTAACCTTGAATGTAGTACGCAGGAAGTTCTGTGCAACTCTTCCAATGTTCAGTGACAGCGAGGAAATCCGCGTTATGATTGTTTACAAACAATTCTAACCTATCAAGACAGTTTCCTATGGATTGCACATTTTGGTGTATTAAGACACATCTATTTATGTTAGGTTTTCAATTTTGCTAGTCGAAATAAAAAATTATTTATTCTCACGCCTTCTGGCCAGATATCAGGATTTTTGATTGATGTGAAATCTTCTCCGGCACGGTGATTTTGAAAGAGGAATATTCTTCCGGTCTTCTAGACTCAAGTTTTTGACATTTCACATCTTGAAATCCATTTGTTAAAAGATGTTGAGTTAGAGTATTCTCTTCTACTGAAGGATGCAATTTACATACATGTAAGTAACCATGCCTGAGAGAACTTTTAATAGAGATTAGTTCTCCTTTTCCGTTTCCTATAATACCCCTCGGTCTCTTTGTTTTCTTTTATTCTCCACTAAGATGAATTCATTTTCCTTTTCAGTGTTTCCTTTATTCAGTTCACTGTACTTTTCCTTATCTGAATGTTCAGTTGATTTATCATCGGCAGTGGAAAACACAGAATTTGAGTATCCAGCCGATTGTGTTCGTTTCTGTATCATTTTGTTTGTTGATTTATGTGGTTGATCTACTGCTATAGGGGTTTGTGTTTGTGATATTTTATTCGGTACCCTAATCTTATCGGCATATGTTTTAGTTGTTTCATGTACTTCCTTCTTACTGGCCTGTAAACTGATATTTAGATTTGTGAGTTCATCGATGCGTTGTAAGCATTTCTGGTTGTCATCCTTCAGCTTCTCAATCTCAAATTTGAGGGCCGCCATTTCACTCTTTATCAGTTCAGAGAAAATACAAAACTGTTTATTTATAGTTGTATTAATCGAGTTATTGATGTGGAAAAGTATTTCATCTGTATTAGGTACCTTCCCACACTGATTATTCTCAGATGCATTCCCCTTTGAGGTTATATTTACAGAAATGCATTGATTACATGTCCATTTTTCACATCCAGAAGACTTCTTCATCTCTTCCATATCCTCAATCGAAACATTGACACATTTCAGGTGAAATATATGAGAACTGTCCTCCGAACACGCAATGGAATCATCGTATCGACTAAGCGACTTTAAGCACTTGCTACACGTTACCGCCATTTTGACTATATATATATATATATATATATATATATATATATATATATATATTATATATATATATATATATATATATATATATTATATAATAAATTCATTTATTGAATAATAGTCCACGATCCTAGAGCCACCAGACGTCATTTATTTTATCAGCAATAATATGTATGGGATGAAGTAGTGTTCTTATGTACTTTCAGTATATGGATACCTTATGCCGACGGCCAATTTCTAGGTAGCAGGTGCCACAGATGGAAAAAAACTCAACACACTTTTCTAATTTTCTCAGGCTTGATTTTTATATAAGGTACTCAGGGAACTATTTCAATACCTTATGCAAGCAGCCAGATCGATCGTATGGGCCATACATTCCGCCAGACACAAATAAAGTGTCCCTATGAGTATGACAGTATGAGCGAAATGTCATGACAGTAAGTGTAAGTATAGAAGGGAGATCGACGCGCATAGATAATCACTATCGTGCTTAAATGAGCAAATCATGACATTTCGCTCATACTGTCATACTCACTTTAGTGATATTTTATTTGTGTCTGGCGAGATGTTTGGCCCATACGATTCGTCTGGCTGTTTGTATAAGGTATTGAAATAGTTCCTTGAGTATCATGTATAAAAATCAAGACTGAGAAAATAAGAAAAATGAGTTGAGTTTTTTCCATCCTTAGCACCTGATACCTGGAAATTGGCCGTCGGCATAAGGTAGTAGGTATCCATACACATGAAAGTACATAAGAACACTACTTCGTTCCATGCATATTATTGCTGAGAAAATAAGTAACGTCTAGCCGCTCTGGGATCTTGCTCTATAAGGTTCGCAGTCCAAGATGAAACTGTAGATGCAATTTCTGAATAACCTAAAATCTTCAATAACTTGTAAATGCTAAACAAACGTATGGCCATTTACAGAGATCCCCTTTCAAATCTAGTAGTACCATGGATTGGAAAGAGGAAGGGATGAACTTGACAAAAAGACCATAAATAAATTGACCAAACACTGTTTGTATTCTGTTGGATCTAAAAACTCTACGGCAGGATTCTCGAAAGTTCAACGTGCACATTATCCTCAAGACTGTTTTTTGAATGAGAAAAATTTCGTCAGAAGTAGACGAGCTGTCCCAAAAGATAATTCCATACGCTAGTACAGATTAGAAACTGGCGAAGTAGAGAGTTCTCATAACTGCAGTCTCCACCTTGCTTCTGATCTGATTATGATTTATTTAATGTTCATTCGAGAATATAATCTCGATTTAGTTTTGTTATTTAATTCTGCATAATAATTGCCCGAACTATGTGTTTGGTAAAGAAATATGAATAGCAGGAGTGTTTATTTACACTACGATAGCGAAAATCGCTTCTGAATTATTGTTTTGCAAAACAGGATCTCAACTATTATTTGGGCAGTTCATAAAGATAGAAGGTACTATCGAAAAAGTTTATTTAGTTAACCCAATACCAGCCAGGACTCAAAGAGGATTAAAAAATTTAATTTTTTTGTACAGACTGGTTGTTGAGTGTTCAGCAAAGACTGAACACTGAAATTTTGGAAAAAAATTAATTTCAATTCACAGAAAAATAGCGTCCCATTTTTGGGACGATGGCTAAAAGGGGATAAAATAATATATTTAGAAAAAACAAGACAAAAGGGACAAAGCTGCTTGTATAACAAAATGTGTTCAATAAACTCACATAAATTATATATAGAACAAATTTTAATAAAAAAATTTTGGTAAAAAAAATTATTTTTTATGGGATGGTAGAAAGCAGATATCTTGTAGTCGTACATTGCATTCTCCACAAATTCTAGTGGTTTTTTTTTCACAAAATGCTTATCTTCTTTTTTCTTTATAGAAACAACTAAATGACCCATTTGGTCATATCTTATGTCCACACTTGCTCTTCGTCTCATCAATTTGGACTTTTGAGGGCGTGGTCTCTTTTCCTACGTTCTTCTAGCAGAGTAGCCATTTCTTGGGGATTTACAATCTGGTGAAGTCTCCAAGTATTTGTCACCGATATATCTAACACTGGTGAATAAATGCCACCACCATTTCCCTGAACAAATTCTTGTTCGGTAAAGAGACACTTGCTTGTCTAACATATCTACTCCGCCCATATGCGAATTGTATTCTTGTATCAATTTTACGATGGAGTATTGTCACTATTGCAATGGAATTCTCACCGTTTGTGTTGTTTTATTTAGTCCACTTCACTATTTTTTCTGATAATGGTTCGTCGCTACTCTCAAACTCGGATTCGTCAGCAGGGTTAGAAGTAAACAATTCCATAGTACCTGCAACATCCACTATTTCTTCTCCTTCTAGGTCATTCTCTTCAAAATTTTCTGTGTCTGTTAGAATATCCGGGTCTGGAGGAATTATTGCTACAATAATATTTTCAATATCCATATCTTTCCAAAATTCCGGATCTTCAAATATGATGTCAATGTGCGGACAGTTAGATATTTTCTGCTACTCATAATTATCACTTCCAGCCAATGTCCCAAAATTGGGACAACAAAATTAGCAACAAATTGGCAACAGATAATGATATGAGTCAGTTCAATTCCGTTCCGTATCGAAAAAAGAGACTATTCAACAATAAAACTGCAATGGTGTAATTATAATTTTCTCGACAAAAATATATTGAAATCACTATAACGTATGACAACCCCAACGCGCCAGGCAAGTGCCGATTTGTTGAATCAGTCTAATTTCTGTTATTGTTACTGTGATACATATGACTATAAATATATGAAGTACATACTTTGACCTAAATGACATTATCAAATACTCCTCTACTACAAATAGTTTTCTGTGATAGCTTTGAAGGAATCTGGCAAAAATGGCGCGTCCCAAAAATGGGACGTTGGCTGGTGTTGGGTTAAAACGAAACTGTGTTCAAGAATTATATTGAATTCGACAGAAAGGTCAAAAACTTTTCTGAAAACCCTGGTATATTGAAAATCTTTGACGGATGTTCGATCATAAAAATATGATTATCGAAAATCCCAACTTACGACTGGCTTAAATTTCGGCTAATTTTGTACATTTAAAGTAATGACAATAACCCTCAATAACTAGCTACCGTTATTCATTATTCATTTTATTAGGACAGTAAATTTCGTTTCAACGGTGTTTGCGTTATCCTCACAACTCATCAATTGTCGGCATTCGACAAAGATTTGGAATCTATTCAGTATAATAACTACATTCAATTAATTCAATCCAGGAATTATTTCCGAAGTATTTCAACAACTTCATGAATTATTCGTTTGTTTTTAATTTCTGAATCCTTGACACTCATATATGAACTTCTGAATTATTAAGCAAATTATCGAATTCAAGATATGCCGGTATTTCACCACGTTTTGACTCCAGGCAGTTTGAAAGAAGCAAAATTAAAAAAAATAACGGTTGAGCAGCGGAGCTCTTTCAACAAGATCGTATTTTTCGCGCGAAGTGCATCGCGTCGAGGTGCTACTCGAACGGAATAAATCAAAGTGTGAAGAACTAGGGTTTGAAAGTAAAACATAATAAAAATTAGAAAATGACTTATTGTATTAAAAAAAAAAATTCGCGAATTGCATCACGGTTGAGTAAACGGTTGAAACCCACAAAGAATAGTATTTTAACATGAACTCAGTCTACTTAGAAAATTTCAATCCTCTAGCTCAATCTGCTGAAAAACAATAAATATCACGTAAAAATAGCGGCGGTTAAAAAAATTCACCCAAAATTAAAAACTCTATCGCAGCGAGCTGCATTAGAAAAGCAGGTTTTCAAAACGTATCCAGTTTGGAAAATTTATTCATTCAATTCAAAAAACAAAAATTGGGCCCTCTGTAAGCAATATTTATTTTCTCCTCCGGAATTATATTTATTACCCAATTTATATTGAAATAAATATTATCCAAGATATCATACGAAACCACCTACATACAAAGTTTCAACCCTATGGTCCCAAAATTGCGCCTTCTATCGTGTGAACAAGATTTATTTCTTCCCTGGGGGTCAACCCCCCAAGCAGTTCCTACCAAAACCAATCCTATCCAATATATTATACGAAACTACCTACTCACAAACTTTCAATCCTATTGCTACAAAATTGCGCCATTTATCCTGTAAACAAGATTTGTTTCCCCCCCAGGAGGGTCAACCCCCCCCAACCAATTCGAACCAAAAACAATCCCATCCAAGATATCATACGAAACTACCTATTTACAAACTTTCAACCCTATTGCTTCAAAATTGCGCCCTTTATTGTGTAAACAACGATAAAATACATAAGCTTATACATACATATGAACATATATATATATATATATATATATATATATATATATATATATATATATATATATATATATATATATATATATATATATATATATATATATATATATATATATATATATATATATATATATAGAGAGAGAGAGAGAAAGAGAGAGAGATATATGAAATTGAGTTTTTGGTGCCAAGCATCATAAAAAGTCATGAAACGAAAAACTATCATGGTCCTAGGTCCAACTTTGCTAATAGCACCCATTTTAATAAGCAGGTTTTCAAAGTGAAAACCTGCTAAAAGTTTCGTTATGCCTCGAACAATACTCCAGATACCAAAAAATTTTTTCACTATATACGATGTATTTTAAATAGGAGGCACAAAGTAATACATAAACAAATTTGGAGACTAATTAAAGGAAAAGAATTAATATATAAAAAAATGGTAATAAAATTGTAAATCATAATTTTTTGTGTGAAATTTAATGAAGAATAAAAACATTTTATCATTAGTTATTATCAGAATATAAACTTAATCAGAACATTTTATCTTATGAATGATTGGATTATGATTATTTATAATAAAACTGTATCATAAGGCAGAATTGAACTTGTACACACCGATCAAGTGTGTATTCGATATTTTTTTCAGTTGACATCATTAATATGTGCATCATCAGGAATATTTTGGAAAGTTCCTTCCTTCTACTATTTTTCAATTATGTATATTCACAAGAATCCCAGTGATTCACAATAATTTATCAAGGCGGCAATGGACACAGCTCAAAGAACTATTTCAGCATATCTTGAATGGTGTAATAAAAGTGTCAGGAAACAATACACAATTGAAGGTATTTATTATGTTTAAAAAGGATCATATAATATATGGATCTGTCGGCGCTCGCGGTTAATTCAATTGTATCTACAAGAGAAAAATATAAATAAATCGAAACAAATAACTATTACCATGTCTGGGCTCGAACCCATGTATTTTTGATTTGGAAAGATTGATCATTGTATCTCGTGAGTACTGCTGTTACTCTAGTTTTTTTTTTGAGAGAATAGGTAGAGAATTTTTTGAGAGTGATTAGTTTGAACAATCTTATTGAAATATTCATTAGAGGCATTGTACTCACCAAGAACCATGCAATGGTGTTCAGCTGTATAGTAAACACCAAAACTTTTAAGTTTTTCATTAAATTACTTATTATAAAAACGTATGAGCACAAAAGTTACATCACAAAGATCGCAATATTTCCTCATTTTTGTTTTTGTTTATATACAAGTTTTTAGCCTACTAACCCAGCTTACATGAGCTGAAGAGATGGACATACGGAGGTGAGGAAAAACATTCCAAACATACCAAACAAACCCTTGTGTGATAAACCAAATTGATCAACAAATTTTCAACCTTTTGACTAAAATTATTGAGGCTATGAAGATGCGCAATGTTCGAAAATCCTTGAAAACTCTTTTAATTTCCACCTTAAACTTGCGGGGGTGACAGAAATAAATTTAATTGTGAATTCACAATAACCCATGTATGAGATTTATATTTCTTTCTCAATCAGCAGAAACTGTAGAAATGCTAAAATTCTCAAAAACAAGGAAATAAATATGCGACAAATCATCCAGGGATCCACTCAAGCATACAAAAAAATTTCATCAAAATCGGTCCAGCCGTTCAGGAGTCAGTTACTCATTGACATAAAACACGTACAGAAATATATATATATATATATATATATATATATATATATATATATATATATATAATATGTATATATATATATAATATATATATATATATATATATATATATATATATATATATATATAATATATATATATATATATATATATATATATATAATATATACAGGAGAACGTTAAACTCCAACACCGCTCATCTTATTGTCATTTTATAGACCGGTTTTTATGTATTTTTAAAAATTCAATCTGCCTCTAGATGTCGCTGCAGTGCATCATTTTTTGAACTGTTCATGAAGACACGCCATGAACATAAGTAGTGTTGGTTATGTGATTATGAATTTTTTGGAATGCGTTGCTGGGTATTATGGTGATGCGCATTCGCCATTTAGCATTGAAAATTTTGCGTAGCCGGAAAGTTCATTTGAAAGAAATCAGTTTTCAAATATCAATAGCCTTATTATTAGTTATTGCTAATGAGATTTACATGCTTGAAAAAACGATTCAAATACCTTGTATATATATATATATATATATATATATATACATATATATTATATATATATATATATACTATATTAATATATATATATATATATAATATATATATAAATATATATAATATATATATATATATACATATATATATATATATATATATATATATATATATATATATATATATATATATAATATCATTGCAATTGATTTCAATTTGTTTCATCTAAACTTCAAAATTATTTTCAATTCATTCCATCCCGATAACAACCTGAAATTACATCTCAACGGTAACAAGATAAGCAAACTCATACGAACAATCCATGTAGCAAATGAGATATTGATTGCAACTACTTACACAGTCATTGCGAGGTGCAAATTGACAGCAATTGAGGAAAGAGGAAATGAGAACAGATCGGCAACATACACCAAGTGGAGGAAAAATAAAAAAAGAAACCACGGCGGTGTACGTGTGAGTAACCCGAGCAATAATCCACGTATGATACACTTAATGATCGAATATATGCTACCTATTTATCTTTCAAACTCGTAAATTCCAATCATTAGCGTTCCTTGCATATGAGCCTCCTTTATCAATTACTTTATAATTAGATCCATTTGTTTAGCTTCTAATCTGCGTTTAATATATTGGCAGGCTTGTTTGATCCTTCTAGGAAGATAGGAATCTTTTAAATAGAGTGATATGTTTGTGTCTTTAGGTACGTTTTTTCATCAATTTTTTTCATCGAAGTTGACAGAGATCTCTTGGTGAATTTCAGTATTATTTTGAATCTTTTGAATGGCTTTTAATTTTTTGTGAATAATAAGGAAGCCCCTTTCAGAGAGCGATTTAATTAGATCAGTTTTTCAGAAATTTATAAAGTTGTGTGAGAATCTAAATTTAGTAAGCTGCGATAAGGAAATACATTCCAAAAAAAGGTTTTCATTGATTTGGTGATAATAACAAAGCTACTTATCAATCAATCAGTAGTGCAACAATCCTGGTTGGGTCTTGGCTTCCGCAGTTTTTGCCCTCCAGACATCACGCTGTTGGGCTATTACTCTCCAGTTTGATGCCCCTAGTTTTTTGGCATCACTTTGGACGCTATCCTCCCACCTGAGCTTGGGTCGACCTGGTCGTCTGGTGCCCTTTGGTTTTGAGTTCAATATGCGTTTTGGCAAGCTGTTGTCTGCCGATCTCACTATGTGCCCTGCCCACCGAAGACGCCCAGTTTTAATGGTATCAACAACATCCATGCCACCAGATTTGTAGTACAACTCGTATAGTTCGTGATTCTTCTCCAAATTCCTTCCACGCAAACTCCTTTAAATATGGTTCTTAGTACTTTTCTTTCAATAATTGATAGTAGATCGGCGTCCTGTTTCGTTAGAGTCGATGCCTCGGAGCCGTAGATCAGTACTGGTTGTATGAGTGTTCGATACAGGTGCAGATCGATGGACACAACATTTCGATGAACTACTTAACTCAACTGTACCCACTCAGGAACATCAGGAAAATCAAAATGAGCAGATAATCGTAGTGAACAATGAGCCGCAACTACTTCCCACCATCAACGAGGGGAAACTAGCAATCAAAAAGCTAAAGCACAATAAATCTCCTGGTTCTGATACTTTAACTTCAGAAATATTCAAACATGCCGGACATGTTTTCGACAAAAAACTTGAAAATTGTGAATGAAATTATCGTCAAAATCTGGAATGACGAAAATATCCCGGATGAATGGAATAAAGGAATTATCTGCCCTCTTCACAAAAAAGGCGACCCACTAGATTGTAAGAAGGAGTATAACGTTGCTCAATACTGCCTATAAAATACTCTCCAGCATATTTTTTCTGAGACTCAAGCCTTATGTTGAAGCACAAATAGGAAGCTATCAAAGTGGTTTTAGGACGGGGCGATCAACTGTGGACCAAATATTTGTGCTACGTCAAGTACTGGAAAAGTCACTTGAATATAACATCGAAACTTACCACATGTTAGTCGATTTCAAAGCAGCGTACGACAGCATTTTAAGAATTAAACTATACGAAGCGTTGAAGGATCTTGGTACACCTAGAAAACTAATAAACCTAATCAAAATGACTACCCGAAAGGTAGTTAATCATGAAAAAGCTGCCGCACCTGGAAAACGTCGCTTTATTTTCTTGTCGACAAATTCATTATATAGGTTGGCCTAATCACAAGTGACAATTCATTTATGTTACCCAAAGTTTCCCAATTATTATCGCCCGAACCTGCAGCAGATAAACAGGCCGGCCTTGTTCGGTGGCCGAGGAACGGCCAACAAGGCCGTCCGGCCTCAAGAGGACGACGTAGGTCGGCGTGCGTACACTGCGTCAAAGTTATTTCCATCGTCCTTATTGTTTCGTGCAACTGGGCGTACAAACGTCTTCGCGAGGTAAATATGATAATGTTGTTGTTGTTGTTGTTTATTGTTTATCGCCAACCGAGGGAGCTGCCCGGGGGACACGGCTTATTATTGCATGAAGAAAGCTATAAATATTAACTAGCTGTAATAGAACGGTCGTATATGTCCTAGGAAATTTTGAATCACTTGTATCACGTAACGCAACATTCTATTTATTTCAGTTAAAAATCCACTCTTGAAAAGTTGTGAATGTAGTATAACCAAGAATATATATATATATATATATATATATATATATATATATATATATATATATATAGTATATATATATATATATATATATATATATATATACATATATATATATATATATATATATATATATATATATATATATATATATATATAATATATATATATATATATATATATATATATATATATATATATATATATATATTATACATATATATATATATATATATATATATATATATATATATATATATATATATATATATATATATATATATATATATATATATATATATATATATATATATATATATATATAGCCATAAAGCCATATTAAGCCAGAATTTTAGAATTTTTCTTAGGAATGCTATTAATGGCCTGCTCTTCTTCTTCTGACTACCTTCTTGCACTTTCACAAATTATATTTATTGATTATTATGCCCATAAACGATTTTATGAAATTTTTTTGAACTAAAAATAAGAGTACCTATATGATATTCATTGAGTGAGGAAATTTCATTATTGATTCTTGAAAAAAATACAAATAAATGAAAATAAATACCGGTGTGATGGCGTCTTTTTGAATCATATGAAAACTGAATTTTCTTTGTTCGATATTTTAGGCCAGGAATGAGATATCGAGATGACACTTTGTTTATAAAATTTTTTACCGTAAGTCTCCACGACGAATAGTTTGTGAGATACAGCCGCGTGCCTCTCTTAATCAGACACCCGGTACATGCAAATGTATCCTCTGATCTGTCTGAAGTTCATTATTCATTCTCATAACTGAAGCAGCCCGCCTGCTACTCATATACTTGAAAGATAATTGAAACACTTGGCTTTCTATGTTCATTTAGGAAATTTTCCAATGTAAAGATTCCACGAGTTAATTTTTCGAAATTCAATTTACAAAATATACATATTTTTCAGAACTAGCCTGTAGGTATGCTCCCAAAAATATATCAATTTATGTATGAATTTACTTTCGATTTCGTGAATGTTCCAGTATATTCTTGTGGTTTCAGAGCTGGAATGAAAGCCACTGCCAGTATAATAAGCAATAATCGGTAGCACTAATGCGGTTGATAGACCCGGTGTCTATTTCCTTCTACTTTTATTCCTAGAACTGTTTTAACGATTTCGTTTTTACTCAAAAATTTATGGATTTAATAGATTCCAATGATAGACTCGTGTCTAGTTTTATTTGCTTATATAGAATGTTTTCAGGGCCTTATAAATTTAGGAATTTCAGAGAATTCGCACTTAATTGATTCATTTCTAAGTTTTTCTTGTGGCTTCTACTTTATCGCTTATTATTTGACGGATGTGGCGGGATAATTAACAATAAATTCGGGTATTTCTTCAGATATCGCTTTCGATCTTATCTCAACGAACGTAAAATGATTCATTTTATTCAAAATCAAATTCTTCGTTTTTCCTGTTGGAACGATAGAGAAAGGATAGTTTAAAAGGTTTTTTGAACTTTTCTGAATACATAATTCTTGCCATTGGTTTATAAACGTACCTTCAACTATTCCGAGTAGTATTTTAGTTGTTATGATTTTTCTGTAGCATAAAGTTTTCAGTTAAGTAAACTAGGTAAATTAACATCTTAGATCTTAATACATAATAATATTTTCATGCAAATTGTATGTGATTTTATTGTTGAATATATTTCGCAGAAATTACCTTGCAAGAGTAATGAACCCTGTTAGTAGTTCTTTCACAACGAACCTACCCTGATCAGTAGCTCTGATACGACTTAGCCATGATGAAAACATCTTTTTGTTATTACCAGAGTCTATTATTCAGTTGTAGATAAGAAGTACCTACGAGGATCAGTGACGAAAACTGATCTTCAATGCCAGAATGTCTTGATGAAGCTATCGAAGAAAAAGAACTAGGCTAACCGATCATAGATGTGATGGTTCTGATTCAGTAGTGCACTACTGCATATTAGATTTGAAGTTTATTTCTTACTTTTGTTGAATCTCAAATCATTAAAGTCGACTATGAAGTTTGAAACTGTCGATTTCGATCCTTTTTTTTAACCAAAATATATCTTGGAAACCAATTTCGCGATTTACTATGTTAGTCATACTTAAAACTGACGTTAACGTGACAGAAAGCCTAATTTGATTTATTTTGAAAGGCATGAAACGTTATTTAGACTACCGTTTACCAAGTATATCTCAATGCATTTATAAAATGCATGAATTTTGATTTCTAATACCGGTTCGTGAAGTACAATGCTTTTCAGATGGGATTCATTTCGCGCACCGCTGCTCTGAAAGCTTATATAATTTTTGCACAGATTTTTTATGATGGGAAATTCAAACGCAATCATACTCGTCTTCGCTTATTTTTGACTACTACAGCAAGTACATCGTTGTTATCATAAAAATAGAAAAATATTCATGAAAATACATATAATTATGAAATGAGGCACACAACACAAAATATATTAATTTTCAAGAAACATAATATCAACATCGATGAATATCCCTGCTTTTTTAAAGAGAAATAATGAAAGATATTTCACAGGAAAATCATTTAGTTTAGATAGGAAACATATTCTCTAGTTTATGAAGGTCTCCAAAAAACAAAATTGGGGAACACCTGGTTGAAACGAAGTTCCTTGCGCTATAAATATTATTTATTGAATAGCAGGCACAATTAGATGAAATATCAACTTTTTAGATTAAAAAAATCAATTAAAATACATACATAATCTATAATAATATATACACCGATATTATACTCATTATATATAATCTTATTATAAGTACAGCTGACGCGCACGCCTAGCAACGTTATCGTGTCAGTCGTGTCAGACAAAATTTTATGCCTATCTTTCATTCAGCAAGTGTCTGCAGTTTTACGTGCAATAAGAAACTTTGTTCCAATTACTGTGTGCAATACGAGCTTGAAGATTACTTTACACTAACTTCCTTTTTATGTGGAAAACCAGCTTCACACAATATACCTACTATTAAATAGCTATAAGGAACATACTTCAATTTTGTCAAGGAGTGAGCTAAGGAATAGGAATATTATTATTTATTATTTATTCACAGGAAAGCACATTTACAAAAACAATATATTCTCTAATCCTATGTTACTAAAGCATTTACTTCACAGCGAAACTGCTCAAATTAAGTAAAAAAAAACATATAAAAGCATTAAGATATCAATTGTCATAACACAACATTCTCTTAATGGTTGCACTAATAATATAATTAGTACGACAAACGGGGTATGTTTGTGTTGTCACTCATAGTTCTGCTGAACGGTACGTGAAAGCAAATATGATCAAGCAATATATAGAATATATTAAAACAATGGTTAAAAATAACAATTTACACATTTATTATAAAAAATAACGCATGACGCACGTTTCGGTGGAACTTCACCTTCTTCAGATGCTAATGGCAAACTAACTATGATTCTCTGTTATATCGAAAACAAGAAATGACAAATTATGTAGAAGGGGTGAATACAAAGACGGTTACAAATAATTATTAGAAAAAGAAAAACCAATTCTGAACTGCTAGTCAGGTAGTTCGGTAATTTTGAAAAGATTAAGAAGGGGGCTTGAAGTATGATCGATTTGGCTATTCAATAGGAGACCGGAATGCTTGTATTTATTTATCTGTAATGATTCTAAAAAATTGAGTTTAATTCCCTTACTTTCAGTATTTAATATTTTAAAATCGAAATTGAATGTGTGATTTTCTTGGATTAAATGGTTTGCATAATGTGAATCCGACTTCTGATTAACAAAGCTACGTTTGTGTTCTGAAATTCTAGTTTGAAAACTTCTGAAAGTTCTACCAATGTAAAACTTATCACAATCGCCACAATTAATTTTATAAACTCCTGATTTATTATCTTTATGGTTTTATTCTTTGGATTTATTATTTTTTATATGATTTCCTAAATTATTACCGGTACGATGAGCAATGTTAATGTTGTGCTTAGATAAGAGAGATTCAAGTTTTTTACTTGAATTTCCGATGAAAGTGAGGCTGTTGTATTTGATATTATTTTTAGTAAGGGGGTACTCCTGGTTAATCCCATTTTTGAAAAACTTTTTATCTATCATATTGTCTATAATATTGCAAACTTTATAATTATGCAAACCATTTAATCCAAGAAAATCACACATTCAATTTCGATTTTAAAATATTAAATACTGAAAGTAGAATCATTACAGATAAATAAATACAAGCATTCCGGTCTCCTATTGAATAGCCAAATCGATCATACTTCAAGCCCCCTTCTTAATCTTTTCAAAATTACTGAACTACCTGACTAGCAGTTCAGAATTGGTTTTTCCTTTTCTAATAATTAGTTGTAACCATCTTTGTATTTACCCCTTCTACATAATTTGTCATTTCTTGTTTTCGATATAATAGAGAATCATAGTTAGTTTGCCATTAGCATCTGAAGAAGGTGAAGTTCCACCGAAACATGCGTAATGCGTTATTTCTTATAATAAATGTGTAAATTGTTATTTTTAACCATTGTTTTAATATGTTTATTAATTTACACCAAGTATCGGCCCAATCAATCCAAAATATATAGAATCGATAAAATTATTTCAGCATTCAAACAGAAACACCAAATCAATTATAACTCTTCTTACAGAAAAAGATTGAGTGGGAGTAAATGTTGCGGAGAAAATGATACGAGGAATTGACCTCCTGAAGGATATGTACAGTAAAAATTATTGGAAATAAGAAGATATAGTTTATTTGTGTTCTTCATTGAACAACTCTTTCATATCACGAAGTGTGGGTTACCCCCCCATAAGACGTATAATACTATTTTTTTTAAAATATCCTTTATTCATTGAATCATAATAATTTTTTACATAATCAAATGTTACTTCTAAACAATGCCTGATAGCACTGGTATCGAAGTAATTAAATATACAGAAGTGTTTGAAACATATTGAATCAAATTTAGATATAATTGTAATAGAATATAAATAAATGCAAATGTAATAAAATATAAATTCAAACTAACTTGATTACTAAACCATGTGACAAGACCAACTAATAATCAACCTTATAGTTAACCAACAGGTACAGAAAATGAGATTAAACCCGTATTCTAATCGTTATAACTTGAAGTAAACTTCTAAATTTAAACAAGATCAGAATAATTCAAATAAATCGTGAAAATAAAAAGTGGAGAAAAGGAACCATCACAACGCCAGAACTATGTCATACTCAGATACATATTAATACTTCTAATAAATTGGCTGATTCCATCTATTTCCTTCACTGAGCCAGGTAACTGATTATAAACAGAAAATGCCTTCGAAATAGGATTATTGAGCCCATATTCAGTACTCACATTAGTCAGATATATGTTACATAATTTCCTATGTTATGTGAATGAACATCCCTCAAGAACCTATACTCTGTTCGATTTCTGTTTCCCATAAACTATTTTATAGATGAGCTTACATTGCTCCAGTTCTTAGCCAGATCATATAGTTTGAGGTCGGTGTAAATTTGGTTTGTACTAGTTCGTCTATCAATATTGAACAGTATTTTGTAAATTTATTTTGCAGAATCTGCAATCTTATGAACCCTTTTACCAAAATCTGCAAGATTTTAATGTCGGCATATCCTAGCATCATCTATATTCGTGAACCGACGCTAACAGATGTCATAAGAACGAATTAACCTTAACGAATTCAGAGAACGGATGTCAAAACACTCCGAGCTACTCGAACGGATATCGACATTTAGGAATCGACTTTTCCGCTGGCCTTTTTTTGGGATTGACCGCACCGTACAACCCACTCGATGCTGCCCATCATAACAACGTCGGCCATCACCTTCGTCGTGTACCCGCACCGTCGAAGACGTCGGCGACATGAAAAACTCGCCGTAAACGTGTTAACAACAATTTCACAGACCATCGGTTACAGTTGGCCGTGCACTTTCTGAATTGGAAACAAACGAACAACGGAAGGAACGTCTTCTGAAGGCTGCTGACGCCCCACGGCCACGATCTGTCTGCGGTTTCGGTCCGGCGGTGATGTTTTTTTCTTCCGTGGGCATTGTGTTCTAAAATTGACGCGACTTTAGTGGGAGCCGTCCTAAACGGCCGACATGTTGCATTCAGAACTTTCGAAGATGTGATACGATCGTGCACTGTTGATTGCGAATTTGCCGTCAGTTCATTCTGAATTGGTTCCCAATTTAATTGGTTTCCTAATGTATTAGTCCAGGGAAGATAGAGAAAATTAAATGAATTTGGCCGTGCAGCAGATATCGAGATGCGGTTTTCTGTATTGTGTTCAGGAAGGTTACAGAAAACGAGTCTATATGGTCTGGTCAATCCGTTTTAGGAAAAATGCTTTCTGGGCCTGGAAAATGCATTTTCCAATTGCATCACTACTTGTACCATTATAGGAACGACTGGAAACTCAGAAAAATCGCTCGGAAATTGTTACTCGGGGGTTTTCAGGCCCGCCAAACTCGATTCTGGCATTAGAATTACCCGGGGGCGCACGTGCGCGGCTCTGCGGTGTTGGTGCGGGGGTGGTTAATTGGGGGAGAAATTGCAGCGTGCATGGAAATCGCTCCAAACTCGTTACTCGGGGGTTTTAGGGGATGAAGAATTCAATTCTATCATTAGATTTCTCCGGGGCCGCTTGGGGGCGGCTCTGCGGGGATGGTTAATTGGGGGAGAAATTACAGCGTGCATGGAAATCACTTCAAACTCGTTACTCGGGGGTTTTTGGGGATGGCGAATTCAATTCTAGCATTAGATTTATCCAGGGCCGCTCGGGGGTGGCTCTGCGGGGGTGGTTAATTGAGGGAGAAATTGCAGCGTGCATGGAAATCGCTCCAAAATCGTTACTCGGGGGTTTTCGGGGATGACGAATTCAATTCTAGCATAATATTTCTTCGGGACCACTCGGGTCGGCTCTGCGGGGGGTGCGGGGGTGGTTAATTGGCAGCGTCCGTGAATGGTAAAGGAGAAAAATCACAAATTATGAAAATAATACTTTATTCAAATAACAGATAGGAGTTTTTATTAATCTGGATTAATTGGATCTTGTTCAAACTCTTCTTCGTCTTCTTTCTGTTCTTCATATTCTCTCCCTCCTGAATTTTCTTTCCCTTCTTCATCTTTATCCTCGTCACCACTCTCGGCCTCATTGCAAGCGTCTTTTTGGTTTGAGCAATTACCATCGCAATGCTTGCATGCAAGTAAGCACTCCAACCCACTTCGGCGGCACCCGCACCTCAGGCCACAGTCGGTTTGACAAGAACAAGAAATTTTACTCAAAATTTCTTCGGGGCCGGCTTCCTGGGTCATGGTGACAGGACTGAGCTCTCCATCCACCAATTCCCAGCCCCATTCCAACGGATCTAAGGTTTCGTCTTGACCTTGTGAACCATACCAAGCCTGTACTTGGAAATAGACCCGCTTGATATGCTCGGTTAACGCATTAGCAGTCGGAATTATGCGTGCAAGGTCGACTTTTCGAAGGTTGGCGGCTTCAGCATACGATTTTGCTCGATACATTTGGACGATTTAGTGGTAATTTGGTCGTATCTATCGAAAACAACAAAAACCCTGTTCCCAAATGCTCTCTTTATGTATCTAACATACCCGTTGCATATCTCTAACATGTTCTGGCCCTTTTGCCATCTAACTTTATGCAGAAGCATGCCTCCATCAATCACATATTGTGTGTCTTCACTTCTTACAGTTACAGATCTTTCTTCAAAAAGTGTATACAACTTTGAATTTTCATTTTTCCTCATTCCGTTCCGAAGCAATTGTTTTTATAATAATTGTAATATTTATTCATTTAATATTCCATCAAAATTTTTGTTATTCATATCCCCGGTGTAGTCTTATGTCTGATTGTCATGGACGCTGACATCCCCCCTCCCAATCACCCCCTGAGGGGGCCCCGGAGAAATATAATGCTAGAATTGAATTCGTCATCCCCAAAAACCCCCGAGTAACGAGTTTGGAGCGATTTCCATGCACGTTGCAATTTCTTCCCCAATTAACCACCCCCGCAGAGCCGCCCCCGAGTAGCCCCAGAAAAATCTAATGCTAGAATTGAATTCTTCATCTCCTAAAACCCCCGAGTAACGAGTTTGGAGCGATTTCCATGCACGCTGCATTTTCTCCCTCAATTAACCACCCCCGCACCCCCCGCAGAGCCGCCTACGTGCGCCCCCGGGTAATTCTAATGCCAAAATCGAGTTTGGCGGGCCTGAAAACCCCCGAGCAATAATTTCCGAGCGATTTTTCCGAGTTTCCAGTCGTTCCTAGAATGGTACAAGTAGTGATGCAATTGGAAAATGCATTTTCCGGCCCAGAAGGCATTTTTCCAAAAAACGGATTAACCAGACCATATAGACTCGTTTTCTGTGACCTTCCTGAACACAATGCAGAAAACCGCATCTCGATATCTGCTGCACGGCCAAATTCATTTAATCCGGCCGATTTTGCTCTAAATGCCCTGGACTATATCTCTAAAGAGTAAAGCTACAGTTCCAACGGAGAAACATTGAGATACATTTTGTTGCTGAATGTTTCTCCTTGTTGCCAAAAATAGAAACTTATGGCAACCTACGTGAATTTCTTGTTTCCACTGAAGCAACTGAAATTGTCGATAGTTGCATATTATTTAGTAGAAACAATCAACATTTGTTGCCGAAACATGAAGAAATTTTAAGGAAGATTTTGGAACATTTACGGAAACAAGCAACAGTAACAAAAATATTCCTCAATGTTTCTCCAGTGGAATCGTAGCTAAATATTTATTCGTTTTCGTACTTCACTGCACACTGAAAATCTGCGACACGAATGTTTACTAGTTGCGTTCTCGATACGTTTCCACTGCGATAGCAACACGAATTTTTTCACAAATGTTTCCTATTTTCTTTTGAAGTTTACCGCTCAAAATGAAAGCCGGCAACAAGTAGGAACATTCAATATTTGTTGCCGAAAAATAAAGAAATTTAAGGAACATTTACGGAAACACGGAACAGCAACAATAATGTTCCTCCGGTGGAATCGTAGCTTGAAGGATGACAAGTAGAAACAGTCAACCTTTGTTGCCGAAACATAAGGAAATTTTAAGGAACATTTAGGAACATTTGGGAACATTTTCGGAAAATGTTGTGTACCCCCTTACTGAAAATAATATCAAATATAAAAGCCTCACTTTCATCGGAAATTCAAGTAAAAAACTTAAATCTCTCTTATCTAAGCACAACATTAACATTGCTCTTCGCACCGGTAATAATTTAGGAAATCATATAAAAAATAATAAATCCAAAGTTCATGAAGATAATAAATCAGGAGTTTATAAAATTAATTGTGGCGATTGTGATAAGTTTTACATTGGTAGAACTTTCAGAAGTTTTCAAACTAGAATTTCAGAACACAAACGTAGCTTTGTTAATCAGAAGTCGGATTCACATTATGCAAACCATTTAATCCAAGAAAATCACACATTCAATTTCGATTTTAAAATATTAAATACTGAAAGTAAGCGAATTAAACTTAATTTTTTAGAATCATTACAGATAAATAAATACAAGCATTCCGGTCTCCTATTGAATAGCCAAATCGATCATACTTCAAGCCCCCTTCTTAATCTTTTCAAAATTACCGAACTACCTGACTAGCAGTTCAGAATTGGTTTTTCCTTTTCTAATAATTATTTGTAACCATCTTTGTATTTATCCCTTCTACATAATTTGTCATTTCTTGTTTCCGATATAACAGAGAATCATAGTTAGTTTGCCATTATTATCTGAAGAAGGTGAAGTTCCACCGAAACGTGCGTCATGCGTTATTTTTTATAATAAATGTGTAAATTGTTATTTTTAACCATTGTTTCAATATGTTTATTAATTTTCACCAAGTATCGGCCCAATCAATCCAAAATTTAAAAACTTATTTAATTAGCAAAATTTATTAAAAAACAGTACCTATCACAAATAATTGCCCAACATAGATTTTGTCGCGTTGCACCTACTAGGTGATTAGAGTATTTTTGCATTTACTAATGAGATTTCGTTATTAAAATCAAAAAAAAAGTATTCTCGCAATTGCAGAAAATGGGATTAAAAAATGGGATTAAAAAATGGTCGCCATGCACCTGTGGGGAGAAAGGAGCTACTGCAACTTCCCCCAGACATGTTCGAAGGTCAGAAGTATACTGATCTTTGAGTAATCCGAAGATAGGAAGATAACGAGAGGCGCTAAGAGACAGTAACAAAGAACATTCTATTGCAAATAGTCACCCTTGGGTATATATCATCTCAATTTTAACATAAAATATATATCTAAATACACCAAGGTGTTTATCTATAAAAAAAACGTACATATACAGTCCACAACTCTATAACGCTTAACATTTGATCCATCGATACGGATATTGATCAATAAATCCGAATAAATACGGACCAATGAACATTAATAGAAAACGTGCAAGTGCTTTATTGTTGTGATCGACCAGAAACGTGCATATCTAGTCGAAAGTGGTAAGGTTGGTTCATAGAGACTCCCTCCACTTCACTTCGACCAACTTGAAAGCAGGTGAACAATCAGCGTATTCAACGAGGACGGCATCATCAGAAACCACCAATAATAGCAAAGAAACATACTAACATTTTTCACAGATTAGCATACGTTCTAGTGAGTTTATCAAATATAACTTAGATCGCGTGTAAACTGTCAATGATAAAATAATACAAATTCAAATTTTTTTCACTTATGAATGCGTTCCCTGAGCAAGTCTTAAGAAATAAAATCTGATGAAAAAAATTTCAGGCATCTTATTGCATGCAAAGTTATTTTGTTTTTCCATAAAAAATTTTGTGAATCTTATATGAAAAAAAAAGTTCTATAAAGTCTATTTAAGCATTCGAGCCATTTCATGTATACGAAAAAAGTTTCAATCATATCAATTTTGATTTTTCAAGAAACAAAAGGACGGGTTATTTGTAGAATACGTAAATTCAATTTTTGAAATTAAAACTAGAAAATAGCTGATGGTCATCTAATTGTAGTAATGATCAAAACTAAATATATGGAATAGTTCTTTCACAGGTATGTAATGATATTTCGGAAAATCTTTTTCAACAGTTTTTGCGATCAACGGGAAAAACTTCCTAAAAAAGTCATATAGTGTAGCAACCAGAATCTAAAATTTATTCGGTACAATTTAATAAAAGACGTCTGCTTCCCGAAAATTTCGATAGCCTACCCAACTTTTCAAGTTGTGAAATATATTTTATGAACTTTCTGCCAAATTTGGTAATAAAGTTTCATATCTTTCAAAAAGTAGTTTTATGTTTCACAAGCAAGTTATGTAGTTCATATGTTTCACCATATTTAATAATTGCGTAAGTAATTGAACAATTTCTCAGAAAAACATTGAGCACCATTTTATAGAGCGTTTTTCATATGTAGAGTTCTAAATTCAAATAAAATTATTTATATTCAAAAAGAATTCTTTTATTTCATAAAAATATACTTATCGTTGGATATGTTTATCCTCTATATTTTATTCTTTCCTAATCGAATACATGTTTATATTTTCTAAAACAGTATTTCTAGTAATGTTATGATTTTAAGATATTCATCAATCGTATACATTTAGCGTCTACGTTTTATTTACTCCTAATATTTGACATTTTTTAAAATAATTTAGTGTTTCAAATAAAAAAGGTTTGTAATTAGATAAATAAATTTTCTGTAATAAAAAAGTTATTTTGTTATTCATGAATCTTATAAAAATTGCATAAGTTATTTAATTTCGATGTTCATCAAATTGAATGCATGGACAAATCATTTATACGATGAATGTAGGACTCATATATTCAATAACAATTTTATCCGTTTAGTATAGATGTGTGTGGGATTTTTTGGACATGACAAGGTATGTGATTGTTTATAAGTATGCATACAATTATAAAATTATTAAATTTTCAATGTAGAATAATAGAATGGATTAATAATTTAACTTTATTACTACTTCATACAAAGTATGGGTTATAATTTATAATCTAAGTTGAATTAAATACATAATACTTAACTTCCTATCAATTTATTTATATAATGTTGATCGTATTAGTATCATAATTTTTAAACACTAGGAGGTTTCGTCTAAAAAAGAAAATATGAGATCTATAATAAAACATTTCGCATTCTGTCTAATCAAAGAAATAAAATCTGATTGATCCGATGAATTTCATGCATTTTATAGGAAAAGAGTTACTTAAGTTATTTTGTTCTTCCATAAAAAAATTTGTGAATCTTATATGAAAAAAAGTTCAATAAATTATTCAATCTCACCAAATTGAATATATGTCCAAATGTATACATAAAATTAAACAGAAAAAAAGAAAATATGAGTAAAAAATTTCGCATTCTGCCCAATCAAAGAAATAAAATCTGATGGATCTGATGAATTTCATGCATTTTATAGGAAAATAGTTATTTAAATAATTTTTTTCTTCCATAAAAAAATTTGTGAATCTTATATGACAAAAGTTCAATAAATTATTCAATCTCACCAAATTGAATATACAAATCATTAGTAAAAGGTAACCAGGAATCATAAATTCAATTAATTATTTATATTCATATAATTACCTAATAGGTTTTATGAAATTTCAGATTTTTGTTCGTAATTACATCTAAAAAGATTTGATTGAATAACAGTTTTGATTGATAAGTTTATGAGTTTGGCCAATATAAATGATTAAAGCAATATGAAATGCATCAATTTCATTTTGGAGGACTAGGTACTATTATATGTTTATAATTACCGGATATCTTTATTTCTAATATTTTAGACGCTTTTATTCACAACAATCGTGGACATTAGTTCGGGTTTCTTCGGTAATTTTCTGAGATTGCACAATAACAGGTAAGCATGGAGGAATGGTGGGGGTCGTGGAAAGTAAAGTAATGTGGGTTTCTTACCTATATGAAAAAGTTTAACATTTATGTTCGTTCGATATTTTATATAGCGTTTTTCATTTGCATAGTTCTAAAGTCGAATACTATTATTTATATTTGAAAAGCAATATCTTATTCCATATTTCAAACCAATATGCAATTTCAAGACAGTGTTATTATTATTTCTTTCTATTTCTACAGTGAAACATTCTAAAGTATCGTATTAGCATCATAATTTTTAATCACTTGGAGATTTTGTCTATATTTTATATTTTATATGAAAAGTTTTTCTTATTCAAAAAGCTGGCCGTCGTTCATCGTAATAATATACGATATTTACATCAATGATGGGGAGCGTAAAGGGGGTGTATAGGGATACCGTTAACATATATATATATATATATATATATATATATATATATATATATATATATATATATATATATATATATATATATATATATATATATATACACCCGATTAACTTGAAATTTGGCTACGTAGACACCCACAAGAGAGAGGTAGGAGTATTCTCTGATCTTTGTTCGTAATTACATCTAAAAAGATTTGATTGAATAACAGTTTTGATTGATAAAATTATCAGTTTGGCCAATATAAATGATTGAAGCAATATGAAATGCATCAATTTCATTTTGGAGGACTAGGTACTATTGTATTGTATGTTTATAATTATCCGATATCTTTATTTCTAATATTTTAGACGCTTTTATGCACAACAATCGTGGACAGGAGTTCGGGTTTCTTCGGTAATTTTCGGAGATTACACAATAACAGGTAAGCATGGGGGAATGGTGGGGGTCGTGGAAACTGCTATCGTGGAAAGTAAAGTAATGTGGGTTTCTTACCTATATGATTATTTAAAGGAAAAATATTTTTTCATTCCAGGTAAATGACATTTTTTTTAATCTACGCTTCAAATTGAAGCTTGCGGTATACATAAAATTAAACAGAAAAAGAAAATATGAGATCTATAATAAAAAATTTCGCATTCTGCCTAATCATTAATTTATGGATTCTTCAAATATGTTTTACGAGATTTGATAATTGCGTAAGTAATTGAACAATTTCTCAGAAAAAACATTGAGCTACATTTTATAGAGCGTTTTTCATATGTAGAGTTCTAAATTCAAATAAAATTATTTATATTCAAAAAGAATTCTTTTATTTCATAAAAATATACTTGTCGTTGGATATGTTTATCCTCTATATTTTATTCTTTCCTAATCGAATACATGTTTATATTATCAAAAACACTATTTCTAGTAATGTTATGATTTTAAGATATTCATCAATCGTATACATTTATCGTCTACGTTTTATTTACTCCTAATCAAACACAGCCCAAGAAAACAAATTTTAAAAGAGAAGCTAGTAAAGTTATGATTTAAAAAATATTTGTTCTATATGATTATTCAACTACATTTTATACATTCGTAAAACACATCATTCCATCTTCTTGAGAAAAAAAAATCAAGTAGTTGTTATTAAGACTCAAAATTGTATGTTAAATGCTTAGATAATTCTAGAAATAATTAATAAATAACATGTTTTTTAAGAATACCTTTATTTTTAATACATAATTTACATAAAGTTTTTTGTTATATAGTCATTGTATCTCAATTTTATAAATTCAGTACAAGTTTGTATATCCATTACGAGCATTTTCAGTAAGGATGGAATCGGCAAAATAATCAATTGGGCAATACTCTGTTATATTGTTGAGTTGTAATTACCATCTATTGATGACGATTGAGGCGTGTAGTGGTAGCCGGAACTCTGGGGGTATTTCTTTTGAAGTTTCATTTCTTGCACTGTTCTCCTTGATTTGTCCGTCTGGAATCCCGTTGGTCATCTCCAAGTTATAATTATGGTGATTGTATTATACCATCTCCACCTCTTCGTATGTGTGTGTGTGTGTGTGTGTGTGCGTGGGCGTTTTTTGAGTATGGAGGACGACCATTGTATATGATTTTTTTATTTACGCACCTGCACAAGTTCATACTTTTGGGCATTATACTCGTATTCATCATCTGTATACACTGGTACATACTCCACACCGGTTTTCAAAAAAGACGTATCCGTAACTGTAGCCTCGCATACTGCATCAATTACCTTCCACTGAAGATTACTCAGATTCTTGAAGAAATCCGAGGCCTCGTTCTTTTCTTCTTCAGCGAGAATATCCAACTCATCCTGAGTTAGATATTCCCTAATGTGTTTCATGTAGGCACCATGATTGTTTTTCTCCAATTGCATTATGACCTCCGCCATTGTTAGTTGCCCCTCTATGAATTTTGTACAGATTTCGGCACTTGACCAGTATTCTTCAGCCTTCTTCTCTGCACTCACAGGATCAATATAATCTGTATTGTATATGGATGCGTGATTCGCATCCCAACTTAGATGCATAAATAAGTGGTATAAATACAGCACTCCACTTTCGCGATCTAAAATATCGGAGGAGTAGTTGAATCCGAACATTTTTCAGCAGATTTTCAAGAATTAGTCTGAACTAGACAGAATGATAACCAAAACTATTCACACTGTGTTTATATAATAGCTATCCCTACCTCCGGAATTCTATGAAACCACACGATTTCGTAAAAAGATTTGATTGAATAAGTTTTTATAATTTCTATTGATAGGTTTATCGGTTTTGCCAATATAAATGATTAAAGCAATATGAAATGCTTCAATTTCATTTTTAAGTTATTTTGTTCTTCCATAAAAAATATTTCCAACTAAGAGAGAGAATAATTAAACTTTTTTGATTTGAATATTTAAAGGAAAAATATTTTTATTTTATTCCTGGTAAATGACATTTTTTTATCTACGCTTCAAATTGAAGCTTGTGGTATACATAAAATTAAACAGAAAAAAGAAAATATGCTATCTATAATAAAAAAAAATTCTCACGACCATCAATCATTAGTTAATACGGTTCTGTCTAACATCTGCCAAACAATAGAACCATCTGGTCTAACAATAGGAACAAAAGACCTGCCACCCACTTTTGTGAAGAGATATTCGCATCAACCTTTTGTGTGTGTGTTTTCTTAGAAATACCTGCACCCGTTGAATAACTTATCTAATGTCAGGGGTGGATTTCATACGATTTACGAATTTTGGTCTAAATTTGTGAAAAAAATTCAATTCTCACGATCCTCAGTCATTAGTTAGTACGGTCCTGTCCCGAACACCTGTCCTAACAAAAGACCTGGTCTAACAATAGGAACAATAGATCTGGCACCCTCCCCGTCGTGATTTAATGGCTTTGGGTCAATGACAATAGGAACACCTGTCATGTATAACAATAGACTTGTCATGATTTACGACCTTGAGCTGTCACCATCAATCATTTTTAATGGCTTCAACTGAAGCCCTTCTACTATAAACTATTAATATCTGACGCGCTTGAGTATTTCTATATAACAATTTTTTTTTACAATTTTGAAGATTTGCACACGTTCTCCCCCCATTGAAATTGCATACATCATATAACCTTTTTTTCGTTTCAGCATCTAATCTTCACAATCAAAAATTCCCCACGACGCTCGAGTGAATCCCCATTTAGCATCTCGGGCTCCCCTACTATTATATTTGTGCACAATAAACAAATTTATTAAGTGATTGAAGTTCATAAAATATTGAAAGATATAAAAAAACTGACGCACAACTGAGGTAAACTCAAGTTGTGCGTCGGAGCTGAACCACAATTTACCTCGGTGTAATAGTATCGGTGGTTACAGATTTGCCATCTTATCTACAGAGGATAAAGCAGCATTGATTAGAACTGTCAGTTCGGCCCAATTTAGGTTACTATACGCGTCACATTTCAGTGCAAATTAATAAGTCTGGCCATCAATAAACGTACACACACACACACCCAAATAGCCGGTGCATATTTCGTTAATTAATGCATCCGAATAGTAGGCCATTCTAGAATAGTTTGTAGGGGAAAGAAATCACTGACGTACGCGAGATATAAATAATGCAGTTTATTCACAAAAGTGCTCATTTATCGTCGTGACAACGTATTTTTGTCCGCCGATCACTTTCAATAAACATAACTTTATTTCGGTCATCATCCTTGCGTTAATAGGTCCCGACGTAGTTCGTGTCAATGTAAAACAACGAGCGCGACCGTTTGCGTACGTCGCGGCCGACATATCGTGTAGTTTTCCCTTGTTACGAAATGTTTTACTTAACAATTATCGCGGTTGCCACTCGAGCCACGGCCTAATTGATCCCAAATTGATTTTTAATACTTGTTGAGAGGAATTCGTGACCTCAACTTCGGACGTTGATTTTTTATTGCCAGTTGCTAACGGTTCGTCTATTATATTCGTTCGTAGTATGTACAAAGTTATGCACCAAATTGGAATTAATTGTTTAAAGAATTATTATCAACTGCTGAACGACTCTTGGTTCATTGGCGGGCTACACACGGACGTCGATGTCTTAATACATCGACGTGCATCCAAAAACGTGCAACCAATAACGTGATTGCGTACACAAGTACGTAAAAAACCATAGTCAGATTTATTCGGAGTCAGTTTCAAAAGGGCTTTCATTCGATTAATCACATTCCCTATAGAGACATTTCAAATTGAAAAGACGAAACTCAGATCTAAAAAGGGCAACTACAAAAAAGTAATATTATAAATTTATCCCCCCCAGATTGAAAATCCAATTTTTGAAATTTTTCAACCGGAATATGAATATTCCGTTTGGAAAATTTCAAAAATTGGATAATATTGCTTGTTATTTAACTTTGAGCTATTCATATCAAAATTGAGGCCTCGGTAGACCAGCGGTAAGGTGAAACGCCTTATACCGTTTGTAAACCGAGGATTGTGGGTTCGAGTCCCACCTCGCTCTTGGGTGTTGTATATGTCCGGAATTTAGTGGTTATTTATGATGAAAAATGTTGGGTAATGTACATAGTTTACAAGCCCATTGGCCGTTCGGAACCGGCGTTAAACTGTAGGTCCCTCGAGTTAAAAAAAAAAAATATATCAAAATCAATCAGTCACATGAGTTGTTCCAAATCCAGGTAGGCAGAACCGTTCTATAAAGGAACAAGTACATAGTCATCAAGTTCATATTAATCTGTATACAGATCATTGTATTTTGAATAAATGAAGGAAATCTACAGTCCACTAAATTAACACAAAACAATGGTTCTTTGAGCCGTTTATGTTTCTGAACATTGGAGTCCGTTTCTTTTTTCTATCCTGAAATAGTTCATCATTATTACATTTTGTCATTTATTCAATACAACTCCTGTAGGACTTTCTGATGATGACCACGAAACATGTTCGAGATAGAAAATATAGAATGACCTCATTTGACCAACTGCTACGAAGGTAAAAAGAAAGCATATCAGATCTAGTTTCGCCATTTTCTTCCTGAGGCCAGCTAAGTGGTCGAGACATTTATTATGATAGATGACGATGTTCGATACCACAAGATAAATCTGTGTCAATCGATAAAAATTAAGGTAATAAAAGAATTAATTTGCAATTGGCATACGTTTTATCAGAAACAGTTTTCTGAAACACCTACCAAGTTTCCCATGGGGAAGATTAGCATAAATATACATAAAATGCGTATGTTTCAACAAGAAGACGTAGGTGTCTCTGCGTTCCAGTTATCAGAAGTCGAGAAGGGTCTAACAATAATGTATGCACAGAATGTTACATTTCAGCTCGCACACTGTAAATAAGCGTTTTGTAAGAACATTTATGGGGCAATGGGAGATGCGATTTACATACCCACTTGCACTTCGCAAGCTTTGTCGAGTAGTGGACATTCGTTAATTGAACATTTGTTGTAATTTTCATGACAGTTGGCAAGAAATATCAATTATATCGATTGGCTTTTCCGTCCTTTCTCTTTGAAGTTTACATTTCAATTCCACTGAATTATCGAAATCAATCAGATGACTGCCTCAGTTTGCACTGTAGTATATCCTACTTTCTGTCTACTAAGACTAAATCAAACAGGGCCGGAACTACAATGGGGCAACTGGGGCATTACCCCGGGCCCCCTTGACAGCAAATGAAGGTGAAATAATTCAATCCCATGTGGAAATATTAAAAAAAACTTAAAAGTGAAAATATTATTTAGGAAATAATCATAACAATAAATTAATTAAGGTGATAAAAATTAAGACAATCTACAAGTATGCTAATCTGAACCAATGTTTACAGGGACTATTTTACAATATTCGATTGCAAGATAATTAAATTTAATTAAAGATTTCCAGGTTATGATGATTGTTTTCACAAGTTAGTATAAGATATATAACATAAAAAAGTGAAACTTTTTTCTTTCGATTTAAGGTTTTTTCGCACGAATTCTACTCAGTTAACACTTCAACCAAGTGTTTGTAACGAATAATATATAAATAGTATTATTATGGATAAAATACAGTTATTCTACCCTTAATATATTATATAAATTAATACCACTTACTAACGTAACTTTTAAATGGGACACCTATATTTTGTTTTGCCCCTTGGCCTTTTCAATTCAAGTTCCGGCCCTGGAATCAAATACCTCGTCACAACGAACATAAACTTTCAATATTGTACACCGTTGTTGTCCAAAAATAGTATATTGTACAACGAGCATGGAATGACATGCATTTCCTACGAGTATGACGTTTGCAGCACGAGCCGCGGCGAGTGCTGCAAATCATACGAGTAGGAAATGGTCATTCCATGCGAGTTTTACACTATACTTTTTCTACGAATGTTACTGTTACATAAAATGGGATAAGTAATATTTTTCCTTTTAAGATTTTAAAAAATGTCAATCTGACGTTCTACAAAAAAACACGCGGCAGCGGTTAACGCCACCTTTGTTAAAATACCCGTGCACAATGTGAACTTTGTAGTTCACTCACCATGGTGATAGAAGCACAATGAAAATGTGTATAAAACAATGCACTATGTTCCGCAATTACTTTTGAACATAGAATGATGGTTTTTATTGACATTCGTAGAAAAAATACGTTGTGACATTTAATGTCAATATGCCAAAAATTGTGATTATGATGTTGAAAGAGTTATCGTTGAGAAGTTTGTTGCTGAGTGAAATATGTTAACAGGTAAAAGGAAAACACTAAATATATGTATAAAGTGAGGCATACGAAGATTGATTAATTTTTCTGTAAATTTGTTAAGAATTGCAAAATACGTCACTGAACGGGTGCTTAATGTTTCACGAAACAAAACTACTCAATTTTTCTGTATATTTCTCCTTCATAATTTCATCATAACGAAGCACAATTCAGCGGAAAATGCACCTTTTGATATATTAAAGGAATTTTGTAATCATATTTACAATATTTATATCAATATCATCAATAAGCTAATTTAGAATAATCTTTACTTGCATATTTTGTAATTTAGTATATTGGAAAAAGGATTGATTCTTTCAAATATCAATGTGAAAAAATGTTTTAATCAGTAGTTAGAAGAGATGGTGGTTTTTTTAGAAATATCTAAACCCCTAGGTTCATCATATAATCGGCTCTCTAATCGTTGTTTATTTGTTTCAGATCTTCAACAACTTATGAGCTCCGATGTTGCAGAAAGTTTTCACTTACACAAAAGTTCAAAAGTGAGTATTGATTTGTCATATTTTATAGAATATTATGAAACAGCACAGTAAAAGATTCTCCACTTCCTTTAACAAATTCGGTAAAAAATCTTATATTTGCGCTAATAAGGCATGATAAAGATATTAATATTGGGAAATTCATATGAAAAATTGATGATCAATCAAAATAACCCTCCGGTTTCATGAAATTCGACGATATGGAAATCACATACATCCTTTAAGGAATAATGTTAGAAAATTCGACATCGGCGCCACACAATATGAAAACATTTGACAGTATTTTTCGCTCTTTAATGAACTCATCAGTAGTGTCCCGTCTACCGACCGAGTGGGCAACAACATCGAATCCACACAATCACCTCTTAGTCTCTAAGAAGAGCACTAATGACATGCTAACAAATTATAGCGCCATCTATCGGAAACCTATATATACATACATACACACATATATATATATATATATATATATATATATATATATATATATATATCTATATATACAGGGTGTATATATAGATCTCTTACGACAAACTTCGGTATATTGGTTATTTTAGGAGATATCAAAATTTTTTTTTTTAAAAATAGTAGATGTCTTTAAGGTCCATATTTTGAAATTATCTCGAACTATACAGAGTGTTGCATACCTCCGTGACAAACTAAACATATGATTTTTTAAATGAGAACCCCTGTATATTATACCGAATTCGGATTGCTCACATTTTTTTGAAGCTTTTGATATGAAGTTTTCCTATGTTATACAGAGTCTTTCAAAAGGTACGGACACCTTTATGTGAAAATCGTAGGTAAATCAACGCTCTGTAGCTTATTGTACGCTGAAGAAAAAAATTTTATTTTGCCAAACAGAGTTTCGTAATTTGATGCAATATCTTCGTATTCTTTTAAATTTCCATTATTTCCCATTTCGTATACAGGGTGGATGGAAACTCGAACCTTTCATTTTCTCTCTTATTGCAAATAGAACACCCTGTATTTTATAGCACAAATAGAATCTTCTTTTATGTAACTTTAATTTTTGTCAGGCATTCCCTGTACCCAAAATTTATAGAAACAGAGTTATTTTGTAATATTCATTGTAAACCATAGTTATTAACCTTTTATGTGGACGCAATAAACGTTGAATGTAACAAAAAATCCTAAATAATAATAAATTTCAATAAACAATTCATTCTAAACAAAACAAGTCACCAAAAGTATAATCCTAACCGTAATACTAAACTGAATGTTCAAAGTGTTCACCTTTAACATCAATGTCAACACTTACTGAGAAAATTTTATGGTTTACAGCATTGCATTGATGTTAACGGAGAACACTTTGAACATTTACTTTAATATTACGGTTAGGATTATACTTGAGATGACTTATTTTGTTTAAAATAAATTGTTTATTGAAATTTGTTATTATTCAGAATTTTTTGTTACATTGAACGCTTATTGCGTCCACATAAAAGGTTGATAATTATGGTTTACAATAAATATTACAATATAACTCTGTTTTTATAAACTTTGGGTATAGGGAATGCGTGACAAAAATTGAAGTTACATAATAGAAGATTCTATTTGTGCTATAAAATACAGGGTGTTCCATTTGAAATAAGAGAGGAAATGGAAGGTTCGAGTTTGCGTCCACCCTGTATAGAAAATGGAAAATAATGGAAACTTAATAGAAAATGGAGATATTTCATCACATTACGAAACTCTGTTAGGCAAAATTAAATTTTTTTCTTCAACGTACAATAAGCTACAGAGCGTTTATTTGCCTGCGATTTTCACATAAAAGTGTCCATACCTTTTGAAGGACTCTGTATAACATAGCGAAACTTCATATCAAAAGCTTCAAAAAAATGTGGGCAATCAGAATTCGGTATAATATACAGGAGTTCTCATTTGAAAATCATATGTTTAGTTTGTAACGGAGATATGCAACACTCTGTATAGTTCGAGATAATTTGAAAATATGGATCTTAAAGACATCTACTATTTTTGTTCAAGATTTTTTTTGATATCTCCTAAAATAACCAATATACCGAAGTTTGTCGTAAGATTGGTACACCCTATATATATATATATATATATATATATATATATATATATATATATATATATATATATATATATATATATATATATATAAAGAATATATGAAGTCATTGTAATTTCAATTAATGGTATTTGTGATTTTTTGTCATTCAATATATTGGTGGGCCTATTTCGTGACTTCTGTTCATGGCTTCACCACTGGTTATTATCCTCGTATATATATTCCTTGAAATAAACATGGAGAGTTTTTTTGTTTTTATCTTCCAGAGGTTATAACTCTCCTTGATTATTTATTATATTTAAAAATTGAACAATTGAGTATTGCCCGTATTTCCTTTACCTCTCCTGTTATTCCAGCTCGTTCTCATTCATAACATATTATAACTAGGGGCTACTTTGCTTCTTCAGTGGTTACTTTGCACCTCCGATGAATTAAGATATAAGTGGTCCTAGACTCCAAACTAGCTAATAGACAACCACCTGCTCTTATGTGTATGGAGTTTTGACTATATACCATAGGTTTCTAAGTGGAAACATGAATCTCCCTGTATTAATCAAGAGCTGGCAGTGCACGAGGCAAGAGCTCAGAAATTCGCGGTTTTTCGCACGTGTAAAAATGTACGGGGTAACACACGTTCCACTGTTTTCTAAATAAAATTTAGCAAAAATCTCGTGTACGATCGAGTTCTTCAATTTCGAATATAATGTGATGCAATATTCATTCCACAGTGTACCTACTTTGCTCCAGAAGCACTTCAATTACGATTTCAAATGTTTTTACAACTGTGGGTAGGGATGCCAACCCTCCCGGATTTCCCGATAATTATTGTTAACCTCCCGACCTCCCGGGTTGCAATAATTTCTCCGGTTTTATTAAAATTATAAGCAACCATCGCTCTACCAAACTTCGATCTCTAATGATTATAATTTTTTGGTGAAAAACCGTCAAATATTAGATGCTGCTAGAAAGCAAAGTAAATTTAAATTGATTGACATTTTCTTACACCCCATGCCCATAGCCGATTTTTTGAAATTCTCCCGGGTTGGTCTTTTCGAGAGTTGGCAACCCTAACTGTGGTGTAAAGTGGCCTCCCCCAGCTCCAATTTCAAAAATGAAAAATCAAATAATTAATCATTTAAAACCGCAAATAAGCAGTGAAAATATGTTAATTCAACCTCTTTCACGATACTAGAACTATAACCAAAATCTCCTTTTATCAATAGATGGAAGTTCTCCTGTGTTTCATGAATTGGGTGTAAAAATCGGTGCAAAGTACAAAGTTACGGTATGTAAAAGGAATGAAAATATATGAAGCAGTTGATTCGTTTTTCCAATAGCGTTTGATCCGTAATCTATAATTTCCGCGTAGAATAATTTTTCTGCATTTCTCATATTCACCCACATTTTTCCATGGGCGGTTTACATTATTTATTGATTCCTTAATTCAGCATAATCATGGGAAACGCAAAATCGCGGACGGCTCGGAATGCGACCGATTGACACTTTACCCGGTCTGTCCATCCGTAATGACGTAAAAATGCATCCTTGCCTCGAAGGTCGGTTCGTTAAAATGATACTGAAAACTCATTTAATGAACTCGTTAAAGTTGACACGGAGTCGATACTCGATTACTCGCGGACGACTTGGACGGACACTTTTGTTACGCTCTTGTTTTATGAGAAAATTTATTTTTATTTCGCGGCTCTTACTCCAAATCGATTTCGGTTACGGTTAACGAATATTTCGTAATAAGACAAGGTGTAAATATGAAAATTCTGAAATGTGGCGTAAAAGCAAAAATATAAAGGTGGTTAATGAAGATGTATTATTAGCCTATGCGAAATGAAAATCAGAGGTTTATTCTCCCAACTCGCTGTGGACCAAGATTTCAATGTTGTTAAAGTAAGCAGAATGATGTTTTGAAATAAATATTTGAACAAGTGATTTCTTAACGGCCGCCGGCCGTTATGAAATTATAATGGCCTGCGGCCGTTAACACTGACTTTTCAATTGTCATCTGAATACCGTTAAATCAAAATAACAGTATGGGATTACGAAAAATGAAATAACGCATGAGGAATGTTTCGGTGAAACTTCACCTTCTTTATCTGCTAAAAGTAAACTAACTATGTTTCTCCGTTAAATCGAAAACAAGAGATGACAGATTATGAAATGGTGAAAAAGAGGATAGTTACAAATAATTATTAGAATAGGAAAAACCAATTCTGAAGTGCTAGTCAGGTAGTTCGGTAATTTTGAAAAGATTGAGAAGGGGGCTTGAAGTATGATCGATTTGGCTATTCAATAGGAGAACGGAATGCTTGTATTTATTTATCTGTAATGATTCAAAAAAATTAAGTTTACTTCCCTTACTTTCAGCCTTTAATATTTTAAAATCAAAATTGAATGTGTGATTCTCTTGGATTAAATGGTTTGTATAATGTGAATCCGACTTTTGATCAACAAAGCTACGTTTGTGTTCTGAAATTCTACTTTGAAAACTTCTGAAAGTTTTACCAATGTAAAACTTATCACAATCACCAAGAGAAGAAGTTGAAGTTTCACGGAAACGTGCGTCATGCGTTACTTCATTTGATAAATGTGAAAATTGTTAATATTAACCATTGTTTTAATGTTTATCAGTTTACACATTGTATCGGCCCAATCAATTCAAAATTTGAAAAATTTAGTTTTAGAAGTATTTAGTTAGTTGAATTAAAAATTGCCATTGTTAGTTCAAATTTTTTATTGCCCCAGTTGAATATTCAATTTATGGAATTAATTTGAAATTCAATTCACGAAAGCTTAAATGGGAAAATGCTTATAATATTATTATTTTACATTCAGGACAGGTTTATCTATTTTTGCGTCTTTTTGAAACTCTCCACTAGGACTAGATCATCTAAATAATTCATTCTCGGAGTCGGAGTAATTTAATTTAATTTCCCGCAACTGCAATAACTCGCACCTGAATATTCGAATAGGGCAATTCGCGTGTTCCGGATAGATTTGCGCATAAGAACAGATAATCATCGAGCTCATTCGTTCCTACTTATTTATGTACCTTTCGTGCTCCACTTAACAAAGGGGCAAATTTTCCTTCTCCGAACGAATAAAGAAGTCCTAGACAGGTGATGGACCACAATTGCACATAGTTTCAACATGAACTGTTGATAATCGACAAGCTGCTCGGGCAGTCTGGTGGTAAAAAATTAATTTATGACTAATTAAATGTACCCACACATGTATCGGGACGCATCCTATTTCGATGAAATGGCGTGCAGAAATTATTGCCATTAAAAAAAAACACTGAGAGGAAGACGGACGTTCTTTTCGCTATATAAGTATTACATGTTAAATGTCAGGCACAATGAATTAAATGAAAGATGTTTTTTTGTTTGTTTTTTGTTTTGTTTTTTGTTTCAACAAAATGTTAAAATGTTTCCTTCAATCATTCAGTCTGATACGTTGTCATCAACAGATAGTATTTATTTATTATCAATCCTTCACTTAAAGATCATGTATAATCTATGATAATACACTTATACTATACTTATATCTTTTATATTTATGTACCTACCTTACTAACATTTAAAAACATTAGTGCCAACCTGGCTTCGTCGTCACTATCCTCAGCTCTTATCGAATTACTTTCAAATTAAATTTTTTATCAACTCAATAACAACGTTTGACAATAATTAAATGAGTAATAGAGGTTATGTGTACTGTGACTCGCACGGCTTATTAAACTCGCATTCGCATATACGAGTACACCTGACGCGCATTCCTAGAAACGCTGATAAGAATAATATTCATTATTTCTTCATACACTTCATAATATTTCAAATTTTATTCATTGAATACCTGCTTTTTCATTAGTTCAAGAATTAATGGCACAATATTGTCAAAGAGTCTATTTATCTATATATATATATATATATATATATATATATATTAATATATATATATATATATAATATATAAAATATATTAATTATAGCTGGGTATTCGGCAAAGGAGTTACGATCTAAACAACCAAAATTTTGTCTCAGTCGACGTTTCGACTCTTTATTGAGTCGACAGACAAATTTGGTTGGTTTAGATCATAACTCCTTGCCGAATACCCAGCTATAATTAATATATTTTTTAAAAAACCATCGGCAGTTACTTACTTAATTGAATCTATATATATATATATATATATATATATATATATATATATATAATATATATATATATCTTCGTCTCTAATATATTAATATGCCCATATAATATATATATATATATATAATATATATATATATATATATATATATATATATATAATTAAATATATATATATATATTATATATATATATGATAGATATATATATATATTATACTATTATATATATATATATATATATATATATATATATATATATATATATATGATGGTTTACAGTTCTGCAATATGGTCACAAAACGCCTCCACGTTTGATGACCTGGGTGGCCTTTCTCCGAAGGAAATTTTTTCATACCCCTAATTAATTGCACTCTTCGAACGCGTTCGGGAAAAAACGACCGTCCGTTTTTCTCCGCGGACTACGCTGTCCGCAAAACGCCGCAATTTGCTACATAAAACAAACAGTTTTTGCCCGGTCGCTCCTTATACCGTCGGCGATCGCTGTAATTCACCTTGATTTATGTTAAAAATAGGTGCCGGGCATCTAAATTCAACGCTGCAACGTCGGCCGTTAGTCCATAAGCGTAGTGGCAATATCGACCATATGGGGAGGCCCGCGGGATATTCCCGCGAAAACTTTCCACCTGACTAGAATTCCTATGATTCCAGTATAATTATCGCCACTGTTAATTACGAATAACACCAGCTTAGCCATATTCGTGCAGGTCTCGGAAGATCATAGCTATTTTTATTGTCTCGCTCGGCTCATGATTCATCTGCAATTGTCCCCGTCCCCCCTCGGCGCTATTAAGCCAGATTTGCGAAGTCCTGAGCGTACCGTCGTACGGAAAAAATATCGCGCATGGTGCTACCGATATGGAGGCAGATTATAGGAATTAAATCACGATGTTGTGGCATACTTGTGATGAAAAACGTAAAAATCATGGGTTTCGCGAACATCGAAGAAAAATAAATTTCGCTGAAAGGAACTGATCTGCTTGCCATTTTTAGTATTAACATAATCGATGACTATTTCAGGGTACGAATAGCAAGATATCTCGAATTCCGATTTTTTGTGAAAATCCATTTTAGAACCTACACGAGGGAAGAATTCTCGTTTTTTGTAGGTCAACACTGGAAAAGTTCTTCAAATTTAATGTTGAAGAAACGTACTCAAGTCCCACAAGTCTATTAGAAAGACCATATGTTCTAGAACTAGTTATTTATCAAACTCCATTTATTAACCTTATATAATTTTATATATATATATATATATATATATATATATATATATGTATATATATAGTTATATATATATATATGTAATATATATATATATAATATATATATATATATATATATATATATATATATATATATATATATATAAATATATATATATATATATATATATATATATATATATATATATATATATATATATATATAAATATATATATATATATATATATATTTATATGCAATGAAATATTACCGCAGCAACCTAGTCAAAAAATTTACCTGAAATGATTTTATACATTTTAAATAAATAAACTAGATATTTCTAGTTTACTGCTTATGATATGCTCAAATAAAAAATTATTGGAGGAACTCTTGAAGAAAAGCTCGAATGCTAATAAACAAGCAAGACTGCTAAGCTATTAGCTCAATTAAAGTGATTCGAGAAAGGACAATTTTATGCATTGATACATCAAAAAATGAAAAGCGTGGATATTGTTGATGCCCTTGGAGATTGTTTATATTCCACTATTATCTTTCACAGCGAAACGTGATTTTCACGAACTATCTTAATTCAATCATAGAGAATACCAATATAGACTCTATGAAGTTCACATATTGCCAATTTCGAAAACCAAAATATAAAACTGACAATTGACAGTTGATGCATTTTCAATGATATTATGTTTCGATGTATAGTGAACTCTATCTTATTCTGATAAGAATAACTTTTGAACTTCTTGGAATAAGATTTATTTTTCTCAAAATAAATCTTCTGTCTTCAGAGAATAAATATAAATTCACCTCATTTCATGGATAAAATATATATATATATATATATATATATATATATATATATATATATATATATATATATATATATATATATATATATATATATATATATATCTCTAAGGGTGGCCAACCCCATTCGCCTCGGTGTTTCTATGAGAAATGAAAAAAGTGGGGAAAAAATTTAGCACAGTCATATGTAGGTCCATATGACTGTGCTATGAAGCATATTCCAAAATTATTTTGCAATATACAGGGTGACGCAAAAAAGGTACATATCAGAGTTATATTCTTTCTTAAGGAACACCCTATATTTTTTTATATTTTTAGATACTATAGACCAAAGAAAGGTAAGTTACTGTTATATTCCCTATACCTAAAACTGACCGTTTCTGAGAAATTTTGATAAATTAAAAAATGCAGACCACAATTAAACAATTGCTTACACCCTGTAACATGTAACGAGCTGCTCGTTACTGAATCCACTGCTTAGCTGAAAGGTTAAAGTTAACTTCCACATAAAAGTTTTATTTCAATATTGTACAGAGTGGTGAAAAAAATAGCATCAAAGTTTCGGCACATTTTTTATGGAAAAACTTCTTAAAGTTCAATGGAACATCCTGTATACGATGACATATTTTGACGCAGAATTAGATTCCCTTTAAAACTATATCAGGGTTTCCTATTTCTATCTCTTATGATTTTTATTCAAAAGACGTTTTTATATTCTATTTATGAGTAATTTCTTTGTCTTAAAAATGGAACATCTCTGGAATTTCTCCTCAAGGATAAAGAAGTTTCATCCTAACCAACATTTCATTATATAAGTAGGTACCTAATTTTCTAACAATAAGTAGTCACTATGTTTATAATAGATAAAACTGAGTCAATTGGAATGTATTTTTTTTTATATTCTCGAGGGACCTACAGTTTAACGCCGGTTCCGAACGGCCAATGGGCTTGTAGACGATGTACATTACCCAAAAATTTATCTTATAACTATAACCACTAAATTCCGGACATACACAACACCCAAGAGCAAGTTGGTTTCAGTATGTAATTAGGGTTGAAAATAACAATGCTGATGATCGTTTTCGTCTCGAATGTTTATTTGACTATTTACAGAAGTTTTTTTTAGACAATTCAGCTTTTACATACTAAAATCTGTTCCTGATGTCTGATGGAGTTCTCAATTTTTTCCGACATGGATCTATCGTTTCTGTATAACATACTCAAGTTTCAGACCGCAGCGTTCTTAGTTTGAAAATGAATAATTTTTCGGCGACCGTTAAATCTCATTTTCGTCTCAAACGTTTTTTTTTTAACTTCGAGGGACCTACAGTATAACGCCGGTTCCGAACGGCCAATGAATATTTTGATTACATGCAAGAGACTTAAAACTGAAATGCTATGACGTTATTCAGTATCATGAAAGACAATGAAGAAATTCTTTAAATATCTGTCAGTAATGAAGGCCTATCACAGAGAGCGGCATCGTCAACCCAGAGTGATAGGTAGATTAAGATTGACCACAAAAGGTATAAATTCCAACTTATAAAGTATCCACTATACTGAATTGGGTACATCTATTTTTGGTTTGCGCATAAGTCTGTGCAGGATACGTAAATTATACGCTTTGCTACGGTTAATGGAAGGATATCAGACCAGTGAAGCGGGTGCTGTAGAAAATAATACTTACTTTTAAAGACATTCAAGTGTTGCTACCTCGTACACAACTTATAATTAGAAAAAGAAGGTTAATTTCTGTAATTTCATCCTTATAACTTGGAGGTTTTAAAATTCGCGCGTATGTGCGTAGAATTAATCTTACAAACCTTTTTATAATGTCCAAAATACAGTCAGGAATTTGTAAGACGTTTTTCAGAAGTTTTGTTTGAAGAGAAAGAGAAATAGCTTTATTATCATATAAAATTACAAAATTTTGTAGACAAAGCACATATAGGTAAAGAATTAAAAATAAAGCTTAACAATGAAAACTAATCAAAAAAAACACAGTTTCAATAGTTGAACGAAACAAGAATCTATTAAAAGAGAAGAACAAAAAAGAAAAACATTTATGAGTCAATGATGCAAAACATATGTTAAGAATCAACATATTTGTCAATTATACTAATTAAGCAGATATAAAGTTTTGTATATTAAAAAAAATTGAAAAACATTAAAAACATTGACATGTTGCTACCAAATGTGGCACTCAAGGGTCTATAGTACATTGTGAAATTCAGTTACAGAATATAAGAAATACTTATAGGTGAGGATAAATACAATAAGCATTCGTTTAAATTCGAATAATGTTTTTTTTAGCCTGCTTACTTATTTTTCGATGCATAAATAAATTTTTTTTCGAAGGATAATATTATTTCAACTATTTCTGTATGCGCAGGAACTTTTCTTTAAAGCCATTTAACATTCAACTGTTACTACTGAGTACATACACAACTTATAAGTGGAAAAAGATGGTTTATTCTTGTAATTTCATGGTTATAATTTGGAGTTAAGTTCTAATATTCATGCATTTAACATGCTTGATTATATTTCAATGCATAAATAAACGTTATATGGAAGGAAAATCATTTCAATTATTTCTGTTCTCTCAAGACACTGAGGGTCTTATAGAACATCGTTGAACATTGCTGAAACTTTATCATTCGTCTATGTAAGAATTAATAAAAACATATAAATTTTTCAAAAAAAAGAAATGATGTCATTCATAACTTGAATGATAACTACTATCGAAAAGACCAGACGAAAACAGGAAATAATTTCCACATATTTGACATCATACATAACATGATTTCCGTTACGATTATGTATCATAAGTAGATGTTAACTCAAACGTGAATGTAATTATTGCTTAATAGTCGCACTTATTTAACATGCTTCAATTTCCGAAATATCTTCAATTTTATCTTTAGTCATTATTTTATAGATTATTCCTGTTCTTATTTCTTAATATGAATTTCCATCGAGTGTAGCCTCTACTCGATGGAAATTCATATTAAGAATTAAGAACATTTCGATTCGAAAGAACGCAATTATTCCAATTCTCACATCAACAATAATTAATTTCCTATTGATAAAATAGATTACAACTTTATAACTGAGATTGAATTCTCGCACATCACTTGGTGAAACATCATAAAGAATAAAGTATAAACTTTAAAATAAAAACACTTGGCTTAGGTTTCACAATATAAAAAATATTTAGAGACTGTATTTAGCAGTAACGAAAAGTCGACATGTTTCGAGTTATGAACTCATTATCAAGACTGACTACAGGAGAGTATTGCATCCTAATTTATAAAACAGACAAAAGCAAAGGTGATACCTGAAAATCAATTTGTTCGTTTACAAGGGGTAATTGACTATCATGGGCGGAACTTATTTCGAGAATTTCAAGAAGGTCAAGGCGTTTTCCTTTGTTACCTGAATGTAACAATTTGGTTTTGTTGAAATCCAGGAAGTGATTGAATTTTATACAATGTTCAGAGAAGCCAGTGGTATTTTTGTTTTGTAAAATTGACTTTTTATGTTCTTCAACACGAATAATTATATTCCTTCCTGTCTGTCCAATATAGAAAGCAGGACATTCGTCGCAAAATATTTTATAAACACCACTGTTTTCTCCGATGTTTGATTTTTCTTTATTATTGACCAAGAATGACTTCAAGTTTCTTTTATTTGTACAAATTGTTTTAACGTTATTTTTCGATAGTATGTTACAAATTTTGCTACTCAAATTAGGCACATAATTCATTGGGAAGTATTTTTGTTCTTCATTAATAGTTTGCGTGGGGTATATTGAATGCAACAGATAATTCATTCGTTTTTTCCCAATGAGCTTGTCGATAAGACTTTCATTGTAACCGTTATTGATGGCTAATAATTTAATTGTATTAACTTCAGTTTTGAAATTTGTTTCCGATAATGGAATCGTGAACAACCTATGTATGAACGAATGAAAGCACTTTATTTTAAGGTGTTGGTTACTGTCGCTGTGAATTAAAGTATCTGTGAAGGTTGGTTTTCTAGAAATGTTGAAAGTAAGAGTATTCAAATTCCTAGCAATCTGAACGTCTAAGAAATTCAAGGTACCGTTTTCGTTTTCTACTTCTTTTGTAAATTGAATCGAGTTGTAAAAAGTATTTATATATTTGAGGAAATTATCTAACTGCCTAATATCTGTACCGGCCAAAATACAAAAATGTCATCTACATATAATGCCTCCATAATGAAACGTTAGTAATTAAATTATTATCATCATTGAAAATTTTTTCTTCTAAGTTATTCATGAAAATTTCACTCAACAAAGGCGATAACGGTGATCCCATGGGCAATCCGTCTTCTCGTTTGTATATTATATTATTAAATTTGAAATAACTCTGTTTCAAACTTAAGTTTAAGGCAGACATTGTTTCGTAGACTGCTTGAGTTGTTAAATTTGGGTTCATCTCTAGATATCGCTTAACAATATTTTTAACTTCTTGAGTTGGCGTGGAAGGAAATAAGTTGATAACGTCAAATGAAATTAGAATAAAACAAATAAAAGAAACTTGAAGTCATTCTTGGTCAATAATAAAGAAAAATCTAACATCGGAGAAAACAGTGGTATTTACAAAATATTTTGCGACGAATGTCCTGCTTTCCATATTGGACAGACAGGAAGGAATATAAATATTCGTGTTGAAGAACATAAAAAGTCAATTTTACAAAACAAAAATACCACTGGCTTCTCTGAACATTGTATAAAATTCAATCACTTCCTGGATTTCAACAAAACCAAATTGTTACATTCAGGTAACAAAGGAAAACGCCTTGACCTTCTTGAAATTCTCGAAATAAGTTCCGCCCATAATAGTCAATTACCCCTTGTAAACGAACAAATTGATTTACAGGTATCACCTTTGATTTTGTCTGTTGATTGTTGTCTTGATAATGAGTTCATAACTCGAAACATGTCGACTTTTCGTTACTGCTAAATACAGTATCTAAATATTTTTTATATTGTGAAACATAAGCCAAGGGTTTTTATTAAAAAGTTTATACTTTACAACTTTATATCTAACTTATTATTTCCGATAAAAATATATAAAATCTATGACATTATCAAAATCAATATATCAACACAATGGCAATAACTTAGTCTAAACTGTTATTAGTAATATGTAGAAGATACTAAAATAAGACAAAAAAGGGTAATTTTAGCTTTGTACACCGATTCCTCAATGAGAATTAATTAAAAATTAATTACACCCAGATAAAAAAATTGCAAAATTGATGAATTTATCTCACATACTTATCAGATGGTAAATGTTGCCGAATAAAAATGGACTATCTTCCTATGAAAGTTTACGGAATAGATCAAAAATATAAGTTTTTTTCTAGAAAATAGGGTTTGTATTCGACAAACAACCAATGTTTTCAAGAAATCAAAGATGTAAGGATCTTGACGTTTTCTGTTCTATTTTAATCACAAAGAGGCTATATTATTGAACGCCTCTAACTGATCAGTTATAAAATGATACAAATAATAAATTAACTTTCTCTTAATGACTTCCATATTGCAATTTCAATTTGGCAGGTGTGTCGTTTTTAATATTTAGTACTAGGCTATTGTAAACTTCTAATTAGCTGATAGGAACCTAAAGCAGCTTTTTCGAATTGACATTAGGTCTCGAAATATAAGGCACTGCTGTCAGCCATCAGCTATATATCATAATTTAGTGGTTTAATTGATAATTACTTCATTCGGAGTTATTTTAATTTTTATTCACCACGGGCTTGTTGTTTCAACTAATCAATTATGCCGTTCTCTCCATTTGGTTTTTGAATTTTCGAAGTTATTATCCGACAAAGGTGAGATTATCACGCAGATAGGACTTTAATAATGGTGTTTGTAAATGTAGATAACAGAATTTAATTAAAAAAATTATTATTTCTACGGAGTATCTCACTTAAGAGTAGAGAATTATTCCTTGAGAGAAATTATGTGAATTATTCAAAAGTCGTTAATTACACATAATGTCCACGTTATATAGAGATATTTAGAAAAAAAAATGATATAGTATTCATTTGAAACTTTTCTGGCATACTGTCTTGAAAAATAAATTAATAGTCATATTCTTCAAATTCTCTTTGGACAAAGTGTTCAATATTACGTAAAGAACTAATATTTCATAGCAAATTGAGAAAAATTATCCGACTATACGCCTAGATTTTTCTGGCTCAAGTGCACCACTAAAATATCTTGAGGGAGATTGGTATTTCCTTTTACTTTGGACATTTTTATGCGTGAATTGTAACATTATTTTTGTGTGCTTAAAAATAATAATTTTCTTAAGCCCTAGAGCGTTATTTTTCTAAAATAACGTCCTAGGTTAATATTCCGTATTGAACTAACTTTGACATAATTTGATTATTTGTCAATACAAGTCGGACATTGACATTTCATAGTTATTTATGTACCAAGTGCGTTATATAGATCCTAACGCACGGAGGGCAACATTTGGCCCGAGGCGAGAGGCGAAACACCAAATAGTTATTTATGTACCAAGTGCGTTATATAGATCCTAACGCCCGATGGGCGTTAGGATCTAGTAACGCACGTGCATAAAAGATTTTATTTTTCACAAAAAATTATTTTATTATAATGAAAAATCGATTTAAAAATCGGTTCATTGCTCCTATACTTTCCATTTTCCTTCTCATAGTAGGCATGTCATTTGTTGATATTCTGACGTTTGTGAATATTTTTGTCATCATATTTAGTGAATGTCATTGCTGCTTTCTTTGAGTAGTCTTATAGAAATAATGGAAATGAAAATGAATTTAACCATGAATATCATAGAGAGTGCAGCCAAAGCTGCGAATAATTCATTGCCGGAGAAATCCAGAGTCATATACGACAAGGATTACGAAGTATTTAATAATAATAATCTTTATTTAGCACTAGGCTAGTAATTGGAAAGAAATTTGATCAATGGAAGTTGCTTCAGTTGTCTTCGTACAATTAGCGAGCGTTATGATCCATAATATCCGCTCATAACATGAGTGTATTTATAGCAACCGGATCTAAGATAAAATCAACAAATAATATACAAGTGAAACTCACGCAGATGAAGTTTGCAGCACGAGCTGCAAGCGAGTGCTGTAATTCATCAAGTGAGTTATGACCATAACCGCAAGTTGAATACTATACTTTATCTACGACTATAACAATAAATACTAAGATACAAATACAAATTTACAATAATTAGGTAGCATTAACTTAATTTGAAAACGTCAGAATTATTCAAGTTACATTAGCAGATGAGTGACGGTCGATCTTACTTGGGATCTTAGTAGACTATATAGTGAGTTATAGAAGTGACTTATTATTACTCACGCTGTTTGGTAATAGATACTATCAATTGCTGAAACGTAGTTGAATAATGAATATATTATTCAATAGGAGTAGATAAAATATTTTTTGCTCACTGCACCACCACAAAAGCCGCATCGGCATTCTCGCAGAATTCGACGAGAAAGTACCTAAAGTCTGAACCAAACTATCCTTTTAAACGAAACGGTTTCGCGTATGGAAGGCGATGACACTAAACGGAAAATAATTGCAATTGTTCTGTGAGAGATACTGGTATCTGCCTCTTTACGATCCATAAAATCTAAAATAGCTGTATCGGTTTCGTCATATTGTAATGGCCTATAAAAAGCCTAGTAAAAACTCAGAGGTGCGTTAATATAATTAAATATAGTATACGCTTCACTAGAATCGAGAATTTATTCTTAAGTTCTATACAGTTCTAACATAAGGCTAAATCGTACTAAACATTTGGTTTCAATAAAGATAGATTCCTTATTTTTCGAAATATTTTCAAGCCGAATGTTTTTGGAAATTTATAAAATAGAAACAAAGTTAAGAAGAATAAGATTTTCGGCAAACCCGTAAAAGTTTCAAGGGTTTATGTTGATTTTATATGATTTTAAAAAAATTAAGTTTATTGTGTAGACCAGGAGTGATCCCAAAACAAAATAAATATTGATTGGATTTGGTTTTGATTTAATGATTCTTTTCATTTTTCTAAACTGTTTTCCGATGGATTTTTTAAGGAACATTTTCACGACAATATATGTGTGTCTTTCATCAACCAATATTGTTAGTATACAAACTGAAACTACTCAAAATTTACTCCGATATAGCTCTTAATATTCAATCAACATTCATCAATTTCTTCTCATGAACATGGAGTACATCAAGAAATAAATAACCGAACCCTAAGGCATCTTTTTGCCGATATATTTTCAAAATCAAAATTCTGGTATCACCATCCGCAGTGCACTTGTACATACAAGTGAATACTATGATGGTTTGGCTGAAGGAGTTCATCCCTATATTTCAGGCAGCCCGCCTTCTTGACACATAATTCAGGGAGGAATTAAACAGGCGGTATTTCCTCCTTTTTTTCAGAACTAACAAAAAAGTTTTCCAAACTCTTTGACTACCAAAATTTGACCTGAATTACGGGATAGCTGCGATTTGTATGGATGCTCGGGGGTTCGATTCCCATGGAATTCCTGGGAAGTTTTGCTGGTCCCAGTTGAAGTAATACTTGTCTTTGTGTTGATTTATGCTCATGGGCTCTGTAGGCAAGACCAAATCGTATCGAGAATCTTTCGTATACGGGACATGTGTTCCACTGTATGAAAAAAAATTCAGATTAGCATGTAATTTCAATCGAAATATTCTTGGTTCAACATAAATTGCCAAAAAAATTTATTAACCAAATGCGCATTGTCGGTCTGTGAAAATTATGTCGCTATTCTTACAATTTTATTTCCTGATAGTTTCAAAACGAAAACCGAATTGTGAAATACGATTCGATTGAACTCGAAAACAGCCTGATTGCATACTTAACCTATCACCACTTAATTGCTTAGTCAGCGACCAGCTGGATTAATTGCGATTAGAAATGGATCTAGTCTGCCTCGATTTGTCAAACCGCGGTAGCAATTCATTCTTTTGTTTTCAAAACTTGTTTGTAGTGCAATATCCTTTCGATCTAGTTCAAAAGCTATTGTTTCTGGTACTTTTGGGCACAAAAAATGTGCTTCAGACATCCAGGGCTCTACTTCGAGTAGAGAAGCACTCATAAATAAATATAATAGTATCCATTGTATTTGTAGAGGTTATTCATCAACTGAAGTATATTTGCGTGTTATTGATCTTAATTTATAGAGATTTTAAGCTCGATCATGAGGGCTTCTAGTCTATGAAGCAGTCGAATATAATTTTGATTGTTTTATATCTGTCAAATTTGACAGAACATTCTCAGAATGTCAGATAGATTTTTCTCATGAAACTAAATATTGAAATGGCACACTATGATGGAAAAGTTCTTCCATATTTTAGTGACAGGTTCATTGAAACTTCGATACTTGAACGTTTTGCTATAACGTGAATGTTTAATGCAGAAGAATTCATTATATCTTTATGCTTTGTATTTTATCCAATATACAATCAATAAAAAGTAATTATAATGAGGAGAAGCGAGTAAGATATCAATTTCATTAATGGATTAAACGCAGTACTAAGATACCGATATTGCCTTAGATGAGATCATTTCCTTTTTGCTGTTAGTTTCTGATAAAATCTTGAAAATCGAGTCAAATATGAACATTGGTATTTCAAGTTTTACAAAGTGACCATTATAATAGCGTTCGAGCCATCATTATACGTATTATATGCTAATATGTACCGGGAATATATATGCGTATATATATATATATATATATATATATATAATATATATATATATATATATATATGTATATATATATATATATATATATATATATATATATATATATATATATATATATATATATATATATGTATATATGTATATATGTATATATGTATATATGTATATATATATATATATATATATATATATATATATATATATATATATATATATATATATATATACAGGGTGTTTCAGAATAACGTCAGAAAATTTCAAGAGGTTATTCCTGAAGACATTTAAAGAAAAAAAGTATCTATGAATGCGTAGGTCCGCAAATGCTTCCTTACCGAAATACAGGATGTTGTAGTTTGAAAAAAATGTCGTTTTTTTAAACATCTTCGAAACCACGAAATCTATCAAAATGAACTTTGCAACATTGTTATAGCTTCCCAAGCTCTATACACTTGTGTTTTAATTTCTCTCAAAACTGTTCAGGAACAGAGAGTACAGTGGTAGCGTGAGTTTTATCAGCCCATAATTTGGAGGGAGCGCATTATTGCCAAATAGAAAAGAGATAAGCAATGAATTTGAAGTTTATTGAATTAATTTTGTCGCTTGCTTCAATGTGATATTCTCAAGCGTTTTATTTTTGTAGAAATAGAAAAAAGCGAACACTTACATTTTATTTACCGATAATGATAAATTTGGTTGAATGAATAACCCACGGTATCCCCCTATTGTCCGTTCCTTAACAGTTTTGGAAAAACTTCCAACAGCAGTTCATAAAGTTTAAGGAGCTATAACAATGTTCATTTTGATAGCTTTCGTAGTTTAGAAGATATTAAAAAAATTACATTTTCGTGCAATCGCACGCGAAGCGAGTATTTCGCGTACGCACCACAGTCCGCGAAATTTAATTTCGCGGCCGTTACCCACGGCAACGGCCGCCAAACCAAACGTCACTTATACCAAAAAGTAACAACAACTATGATATTTCAAAAGAGACATCCTGTATCCCAATGTATTTTGCGTTCTGTCAAGAACTGTCATAATATTTTTTATATATTCGAACATGGTCCTTTCCATAGCAACGCTGTGACTTATTAATTACTGTTAATTTTAAAGCACTAATATTTTTATTTGCAATTGTCTAGTGTAATAATTTTGTCGATTGTACGAAAAATAGTGTGTATGCCATGGCCGCGAAACTTTTTAGCTACCTCAAGATTACCCTGCCTCGGCCGCAAGCGGCATCGGCGATAATTTCTCTTTCGGTACGCTAAAAAGGTATTTCCCGGCCTAGGTATACAAATAACTAATTTTTTCAAACTTCAACACCCTGTATTTCGATGAGCAAGCATTTGCGAACCTTGATTCATAGGAACTTTTTTTCTTCAAATATCTCAAAGAATAACCCCTTGAAATTTTGTGACTTTATTCTGGAACACCCTGTATAAATACAATTGAAAATTTTTTCGAAAATCGTAGTCCAGGAGTTCTGAAACGGATAAAAAGCTCCTCCCGCACCTGACTGCTTTCCTTCGATACACTGAAATAGTATGTAATTTTAGGGAAAATACGACTAAAAGAGCTGATGCGTGAAAGTTACTGTTTGCTCATTTTTTCACATAGCTTTCATTAGCCACTTATCTGGAGTATAACGTGCCAAGAAACTTCGTTAAAAAAATAAAATAAAATTATAGTAAATTTATAATTCTAGGCATAAACGCTATATACTGAAATTCCCTAGAAAATATGAAGCAACAGCTGGTTTATAGAAACGGTTTCTTTCTACAGCTACACCATTTATCCGCATCTACATCTGTCCGGCATCAGAGACAGAGTTCACTGAGGTATTTGCGCATATTTCGCAATTTAATTAAATCGGGCGTATCTGGACTCTGTATCTGTTTACATCTTCAATAAGATCTGCTATCGGAAACGATCATCTACGGCCAGTGTAGGTAGGTACGGTGCTGCAGCAGCGTCGGTGGGCGTAACACCCCGTCGATAAATCGGTACCAATACATACTTGCCATGCGATATTTACCGAGAGCAAGGGATACCTATATATCCCTGAAGATGTTTACGCGCACGTCGATTGTACTTCGTCGTCTCTCCCAATTTGCCCTAATGGAATAGATCTGAGCATGGCGATAATAAATTGTATCAAAACAATGGTTAATAATAACAATTTATACATTTATTAAATGAAATAACGCATGACGCACGTTTCGGTGAAACTTCACCTTCTTCAGATGCTAAAGGCAAACTAACTATGTTTCTCTGTTATATCGAAAATAAGAAATAAAGAGATGACAAATTATGTAGAAAGGGAAATAAGAGGATGGTTACAAATAATTGAATAGGAAAAACCAATTCTGAACTGCTAGTCAGGTAGTTCGGTAATTTTGAAAAGATTCAGAAAGGGGCTTGAAGTATGATCTATTTGGCTATTCAATAGGAGAGCAGAATGCTTGTATTTATTTATCTGTAATGATTCTAAAAAATTAAGTTGAATTCCCTTACTTTCATCATTTAATATTTTAAAATCAAAATTGAATGTGTGATTTTCTTGGATTAAATGGTTTGCATAATGTGAATCCGACTTTTGATTAACAAAGCTACGTTTGTGTTCTGAAATTCTACTTTGAAAACTTCTGAAAGTTCTACCAATGTAAAACTTATCACAATCACCACAACCAATTATATAAACTCATGATTTATTATCTTTATGAACTTTGGATTTATTATTCAAATATTTCATAAATTATTACCGGTACGATAAGCAATGTTAATGTTGTGCTTAGATAAGAGAGATTTAAATTTCTACTTGAATTTCCAATGAAAGTGAGGCTGTTATATTGGATATTATTTTTAGTAGAGGGGTACACCTGGCTAATCTAATTTTTGAACGACTTTTTATCTATCATATTGTCTATTATTATGAGATCATAATTATTATTTACGGCAATTCGTTTAATTATATTTTCCTCGATATTAAAATTGGCGTCAAATTATTTTCGTGACAGAAATGATGTCGATAGATCCTATAATATTAAATCCTTCCAACTTTTACCTTCAGTTACGTTCGGCATTAATTCGATACATTTGTGCTTCCTGAATAAAAATTCCTCTAACGTCAACATATATTTCGAAAATGTTGCGAGCAATCAAAGTAAACGGCACGGAGTAATATTTATGAAAACAGTTCAACATACTGGGTTGGGTGTGGATAGGAATGAGCTCCTAGTTTGTCGAGAGTATAAGAAGCTGTCTACCTCGCCACTACACACTCTGATATATGTGTAATTTATTATATTTCCGTGTGTCAAAACAACGTCGGATTTATCAAATCGCGTGAGTAGCAGCGCTCCGTCACGAATATCGTATTTTTCACGAAGTGCATCTAGTATTGATGGTAAAGCAGTTCGAGATGCGATTCGAATGAAAAATAGTCTCTGACTAGGTGAGACAGAATTAGTCCAGGCTAGCATCCCCGCGAAGTGAATCGCTCGTACAGAAAAATAAATCAACCTTTACATTAAAAGAAGGAGAGCGGTTGACAAAAAAATTATACCTTCCCTAATATGAACTCAATTCACGTTATAGGAGTTTGGGAGTGCGAAAATTTTTCAAAAATCTTTTTTTCAGTTCTGTACACCGTCTAAAATGTGCGACGAGGCCAAATTTCATTATGTTATTACAAATTAATTTCTAGATTTTTTGCTGCAGTTTGAAAATTTTCTTCATTATGTAAAACCTTCTCAAATTCCAAAAGGAATTTTATTTTCATTTCAATTATTCATCATTTCAATTATTCATCATTTTCGTGCATTTTTCGAAATTTCACATTCAAAAACGCCAGAATTGAACCTCTGTAAAAACTATCGAAAATAATGAATGTTTGCACATAGAATGCTCTAAAAACAAATTGAAATGAATAATTCTCGTTTAGACGCTTCCTGGATATCCCCAACATTACTTTTCTCGAAAAAATCTCATTTCGAAATTTTCCGAAAATTTATCTTGATATTTCTAAACGTGTATGATATTTAATTAAATAATTAGTTCCAGTTATTAGAGTTTTGTTTTAGAGTAAGATACCGTGTACCGAAGTACTTTTTGGAAATGGTTCAGAGTTTTCTTGACCTTCATTCATTTTAAAATTAAACTAAACTACTCACAACTATTTGTTTGCTTGCACAGAAATCAATATCTGTCTTAATTGACTTTCGAAAAATCTTGTAGTAAGTAAAGTATTAAAATTAGTGTTTCTTCATCAACTAACTGACTAATTAAGATATAAATTAGTTTTCTTCCTTCTGTTGGGTTCGTTTTATTGAAATTATTCACTGAAAGCAAAGACAATCGTCACATAAACTTTAAATTACGGAAAAAATTTCACAATACTCGACTCCATCGCCTTTCTGTACTATTTCCGTTTTCAAAATTTTCATCGGACTGTTATTGTGGAATATAAACAATGATTCATTTCTAATATAATGAACTAACGTATTGTCATTGAAGAAAAGAAATGGCAAAACGGATGAAAAATATAATTTGTCAATGTTTATTATATTTATATATATATATATATATATATATATATATATATATATATATATATATATATATATATATATATTTTAGAAAAGGTTAGCTCGACTGGCAAGTTAAGAAACGAAGAAAGGGAATTGTCGGGTATTGCAGTCAGAAACAAAAGAACTCTGGTAAACTCTTTTTTTCAGTTCAAGCTTTCGAGATATTTTATTTTCTCTTCATCAGGAACACTGGTATAAAGAAAGACAACGAAAAATTACAATCAGTTAAATGCTATAAAACATCAAGTACTTACGAAAAGTGAGGTTGCAAAAGAAGCCGGCAACATTCACATCAACACAACTTTTTACAAAATACATATCAACAAAAGGTGGCTAAGGACAGGACTCAACATTATGAACGATAACTTATTTACATCATGTATAAAAATAGAAACTCGTTGAATCTCTTCAGTTCAAATGAGAACATGTCTGCTAAATAAAAATAAAAACAAATGATGAACTCGAAAATTGAAATTTGACAATACTAAAGAATGACAGTGTTGACATTTGACGTGAAAACCCAACAAGGAGAAATTTAACTATTGTGTTATTGCCAACTGACTTGAAAACAAAACAAAAGGAACTCTCTGGAAAAGGGAGATTTGATACTGATGCATATTATTCTGATAATTGATTGTGTTTATTGAGGTGTAGCAAATATGTATAGATGACATTCAGTCCCTCTATGTCCTTCCTTGAATTAAGGGATGTCGAGTCTTTGAAGATATTGGTCATCTCCAAAAATACTCTTTTATGTACGTTATTTGAAGTATCCAATATTCTCACTTCATCATATAGAAAATTATGATCTGCTTCTATGGTGTGTTTAGCCAGGGTACAACATTTTTTGTTGTTTCTGATGTCACTTTTGTGCGAAGTGATTCGGTCCTTAAGTAACCTGCCTGTTTGTCCAATATATCTCTTACTACAATTACCACAAGGTATGGAGTATACTACATTTGACCTATGTAACAATTTTTCTTTGTCCTTCAGTTTAGAAAAGAGGTTTTTAATTGTTAAACAATTTTTAAAAGAAAGTTTTATGTTGGGAAACTTTTTGAAAATGTTCTTGAGTTGAATAGATGAACTACCTAAATGTGTGATATAAAAATATCTCGAAAGCTTGAACTGAAAAAAAGAGTTTACCAGAGTTCTTTTGTTTCTGACTGCAATACCCGACAATTCCCTTTCTTCGTTTATATATATATATATATATATATATATATATATATATATATATATATATATATATATTTTTGTATATATATATATATATATATATATATTTATATATATATATATATATATATATATATATATATATATATATATATATATATATATATATATATATATATATATAATGTAAATTGTCGACCGAGTATTGTCTGGGAATGTTTTTTTACTACGAGGTACACATACTATTTTTTCCTGAAATCGCAATGAGCATTATCATAAACTAAGAAATTTGTATAAATGCTATAACTTTTGATTACCATCTTATTGTCTATAGAATATTGACAATCACTGTTTGTTTATTGTTGTGACAAGAGTCATAGATTCACTACTTATTTCGGTTTGATACCTACTACTATAAGTATACGAAAATAGTTATAATAAACGTTCCATATGCGTAATAATATATTCAATGAATGTTCTTAATGTGACTTGGTTTTTGTGTGTATTTGTTTACTGTCTAAAATGTGTATAAAAACCGGTGATGACTGATTTTTACGGCCGGCAAAAATTTTCCCGTACCGTTTTCGGTAAGGAAAAGTCGTTACTCAGCAACGTACTAAAATACTAGATTAGCGTATTTTGGGGACTTAAGTTAGTCATTCCTAAACGATTTCAAGAATAGTTGTTTATGTACCAAGTGCTTTATATAGATCCTATGGGATCTAGTAACGCACGTGGAGCATACAAGATTTTGATTTTCACGAATAATTTTTTTTATTATAATGAAAAATCGTTTTTAAAATCGGTTCTTTGTTCCTATACTTTCCATTTTCCTTCTCATAGTAGGCATGTCATTTGTTGTTATTTTGACATTTGTGAATATTTTTGTCATCATATTTAGCGAATATCATTGCTGTTTTCTCTGTATAGTCTTATAGAAATAATGGAAATGAAAATGAATTTACCCAAGAATATCATAGAAAATACAGCCAAAGCTGGGAAAAATTCATTGACGGAAAAATCCAGAGTCATATACGACAAGGATTATGAAGTGTATAATCAATGGAAGTTGCTTCATTTCTCCTCGTACAATGAGCGGGCGTTATGATCCATAATGCCCGCCCATAATCCCCTGGGGCATAATGAGTGTATTTATAGCAATCGTATCTAAGGTAAAATCAACAAATAATATACAAGTGAAAAATAAAAATATATATTAGTAGAATAAGTGTCAGATCCAAATCAGGTAGCTAGCTCCAAAAGTGTAACTAGATGCCCGTATAACAATCAACTATCCGGTATTCATTTCGTATAATCCCCACTTTTCCAACGATTGTCTTATTTAGAAGATAGATCCAATTTTACTTAACTAAAGCGTGACTTCCTCCGACCACGAAAAACCATTGTCCATTATTGACCATTACTTTAAACTCGGAATCGAATAGAATACAATAAGCGATAATTACTTTTCTTTCATTCCTCTTGAACTCTTCTTCTAAAGCAATAACTTGTACTTCTTTTTTCACTATTTCAATTTCGCGTTTATTTCCGAACACCGAAAAGAGTGTTTTGATTGGAAGTCATGCATCACGAGTATTGTTTTCTCACGAATGATTGTTTATATTTCGTCACCCTTCGTTTTACTTCTGGTACTTACATTTTTTACTCGCAAAATTAAAGCGTTGATGATTTTTTCACATGTGAAATGTTTTAGTTCTGTTATTGTTTGCTTTAAAGCTACGGTTCCACCGGAGGAATATTGAGGTATATTTTGTTGCTAAATGTTTCTCCTTGTTGCCATGGTTAGAAACTTATGGCAACATACGTAAATTTGTTGTTTCCACTCAAGCAACTAAAATTATCAATAGTTGCATAATGTCTAGTAGAAACAATCAACATTTGTTGCCGAAACATAAAGAAATACTGAGGAGAATTTAGGAACATTTTGGAACATTTACGGACACAAGCAACAGCAACAAAAATGTTCCTCCGGTGGAATGCAGCTTGAACGGTGGCAAGTAGAAACAGTCAACATATGTTGGCGGAACATAAAGAAATTTTAAGGAAAATTTTTTAGCTTTAGAATTATCAGTTTTGATTTGATCGAAGTAAAAACAAATCAGATCTTACTTTTCGTTTTCGTATTTTATTCTAGAACAGTCATATCTGTAAAATCTTCAGTATAACATTCTGATTTATTGCACGAAAAGTTCATCGAAAATTCTGAGAAAATCAAACTGTATAGAAAAGTGTTTTTCTTAATCTCGTTTTCGCTTTCAGATAGCAACAATTCCGTCGTATTATATTCTGATTTCAACAACAAATAAATTGTATTTCTCTAGTATTACCGTTTGTTAGAATTTTAAAAAATGTTCTGGGATCTTTTATATATATATATATACATGTTATGAGAGCGTTAAACTCCAATACCGTTTGACCGATCATCGTCGAACTTGGCACATCTAAAAGTTTCATTATGGAGAATGTTTATACGTAAAATAATTATGAAAATTAGCTTTGTAGTTTCTGTCTAAATAAATTTTGTAGTTGATGTGTCGCTGGTCTGGCGAATTCGCACTTTTGCATTAAAAAAGCTTCGAGTCGAAGTAGCGCGTGGCTGGGCAGCTATATCAACATGAACAAGAATTAGAATTTAACCAATTCTGTTCTACTGATGAATATTATTAAGCAACGCGCTTTTTGATTTGATGTTCCATCCAGCAATCCGGAAAATGTATTCCTTTGGAATCGCAGACTTCCAGGTTTCTCCTTGGAATCTTGCCTACTCGTCTGAGGAAACAGTATTTTCCGGACTGATTACATTAACTACTATTTCCATAATTTTATAAAGAAATAAAAAAACTAACTTTTCACACGGTTGGAATAAAAATCTATTGAGTAAACGCGTTTCGTCATAACATTGACTTCATCTCGTACTAAACTATGATATTACAAAACAATCTATTTATACGAAAATTGAATATAACAGAGACGTTCCTAGAGAAACTAAATAACATTAAGCAATTCATTCAGAACCATTAGTAGGTACATTGAACAGATTAAGAAGAGGAGAAGGGTTTACTTCAATCTGGTCGTTAACTAGGTTTCCGGAATATTTATATTTATTCATGTATAGGGATTCCCAACAGTTGGTTTTATGGAGACTATTTTCGAATTGCAATATATTATAATTGTGATTAAAGGTATGGTTTTTTTGAATAAGATGGCACGCATAATTAGAGTCAGTTTTCTGCTTGATATAGCTACGTTGGTGTTCGTGTATTCGAGTTTTGAAATTTCTAATTGTACGTCCTATATAGAATTTTTCACAATCGTTACAGTCGAGTCTATAAACACCAGTACGTTCATCTCTATGAATTTTTGATTTGATGTTTTTAATCAATTTTGCGATGCTATTGTTGGTTTTATATGAAATTTTGAAATTTTGTTTATGAAAAAACAATTTCAGGTTTTCGGAAGGTTTGCCCAAGTATGTTAAACTGTTAAATACTCTACTTTTCTCGAATATAAGTGGGTAAACTTCTGAAATTGCCATTTTGTATTTTTTCCTCTTTATGAGGCTGTCAATCATATTAGGTGAGTAACCCTACTATTTCCATTCAACGCCAAGAAGAGTCATATAGCGCTATACATCCCATATACGAAGAGCACCAGCGAAATATCTTCGAAAAAAACTCTTTCGCTATGTTTGTTCTGTAAGTAACAAGGTTCTTTCAATGCGCTTCGCCGCTTGTACTTCTAACCATTTTCAGTTCGCCACGGAGAGCTTGAATGAACTCCGAAAAAAAAATGTACACGCCAACCAACACACAATTAGTCGGTGGTCAAGTACGAAAGAGAAAAGAACCACTAAGTCCGGCCGACGTCTTCTCCTTCGTTGTAGTTGGTAGTTGTTTTTATGAAATTGAAGCCGAACACGACAAGACGGGGCGACTGGTAGCCAAGATCTTCTTACTTGCAGGTGCCTCTTTGCTACCAACGGCGGTATTTACTATAATCACTATTTAATGGAGGCGGCCGGTCTAATGGATACCTATACTTGAGCATAATACGAACCCGATCTGTAACAAGTCTTGAACAGACTGGCGTCCTCATCATAGCTACCCGTGGACGGGTTTCCGAACGAGCTTTTGTCAGTAGTAAAAACACAAGAGCTTTTTTCTTCGGATAAATTTTTTTTCTTCTCTACCTTTTTCCATCAGTAATTTTACGGCAAAAACTTACAAATACCAGTATTTCATGAAAAATTATTCATGGTTTTAAGTTGAAAAAAAAGTTTTTCTGCAAACGTCAAAAAATGACGACTTTTTTAACCTCAGGTCTCAATGTTGAAGTTTGATTTCACAGACGTCCGTTTGTTTTCACTTTTTGTCCGGTCGTGAGCGTACAGAAAAGTACACGTTTTTGTACTCTGACGTCAATATCAAGAACCTCGGTCGGCGTACAGTTGGGTTCCGAATCCGACATAATGTAATCTGTAAGAAAAATTTTATATATTTTAATATAAGTCATTTCTTAATACTCGGGTACTTACCAAAAACGCACAGTCCTATAATGCGTAGATAAGTGACTTTAAATGCTTCTGACAATTTTTTTGTTGAATTTTCAAATTTGTGTTGCCTTGACACCTACAAAAACAGTAAGCGAAGCAATCTAGTTTTACGTTTTTTTACATCTAATCCTTTTTAAAAATATAATCTTAATTCTATCGTTTGAACACCGTTTGCGGAAAAATCGCATGTTTTATTCGGAAAGCACTTTTTGTGGCTCGTTTAAAATTGTCAAACATTTAGACTCGCCACAAAAAGTATCACTTTTACTACTATTAAAACAAAATACTATTTTGTTTTAAATATGATTTTACATTACGTCTTTCATTTTTATGTGAAAAATAATAATTCAGTAGTATACCATATTCAAGGTTTCAGTTGTGGCTCTTGGTACGTTATAAGTTGGACAACTCTGTTAGATTGACTCTGCGGACTAGTTCCTAGAATTATTTGAATAAATGCAGCGGAATTTCCATGGAATTTCCGTAATACACAAGAATTGTCAACTGATTAACCCATTCCTAAACTAAACACCAAACGGAAACCATCTACAGGCGATTGGTGGATTTCGATGGCTCACTGGTAATCTTTTCTCCACTATTATTACACGTCCCACTGGTTAGCTAATGTCTCAAACGGTAAAAATCTGAAAGCCGATAACGTTTGTGCACTTCGAGCACACTGAAAATAATAAAGAATAGAATTCATTGCAGCTTCTCTGAACAATCCTCTCCCAAACCACTGTTGGAATATAAATTCACTTGTTCAAGTCGTATAACAACAATAACCATACTCATTACATGACGTCTGGACGACAGGTTTTAGATTTTATATATAGAATTCCCATTCAAAGCCGTAAAACGCCGAGTTAGATGGTAAATTGATAGATGAATAGTTAGCCGCGAATTGCCTCTATCATTTAGGATTTAGTACATCGCAGTACATAAAAGAAGTAGATATTCGGAGAGATATTCCCACAGGCCACCAGGTGTTGAAGTCCACATAACGGCGGGGCCATTAAATTATGAAGTATTTAGTTTCTACCAATAGTCAGATTGTAAATTAAGATAGAAGAATCCGATCGTTACTACGACGTATCCGAATACGTTTTTTTTCCCGTTTCACTTGTAACTTGTTAATAGATTGTGTTTCTGGAACTGTTTTTAAACGTATGGTATGCCAGGTTCATTAGAATAAATTTGTATTTTACTTTTTTCAGATTTTTTCCCTCCGTCCCGAACAAGATCGAACTGAGATTGATGGTGAGTTTATGATAATTCTATGTAATTTTCGTTCGGTAGATGATTCGGATTTATATCTGGACTTCGTGAAGGTCTATTTAAGATTATTTGGAGCATTAATCATTTCTTGACAATTATATTTGTGACGTTGATTCAGACTGAATGAAAACAAACAAATACTGATTTTTTTTTGCTATCGCTCATATAGGCTTTGAAAATCTGAATATATTAAAAAAAATTATTTCCATTCGTCCAACATATTACAAATCGATTTTTAATAGCTAACTGTTTCATTAAAATTCATTTAAATTATTTTACGATTCATCTAATATCAGATTGATATACTATATCATATTATTATCACTAATTTCCCAGTAATTTTTCAAAGAAATTTTATCATGAGTCATTGAATTTTTAAGTTTCAATGTTATGTGTTTGACATTCGCGGTATGAACATAAACAATGATTATAAAAATGGCGAAGGCTCCAGAGTATTTTTTCTACGAAACAAATATTTTCAGAATTTCGATTTACTTTATTTACTTATACCGGGTGTCCGCAGAAGGTGGCTCGCCCCTATAACTTTTTTGTTTTCGGAGATAATGGAATGAAGTTTTGCGGATCTGTTTAATGCAAAAAACTCCACTTTTTGACAAGCAACTCAACTTCCGGATTCACCGGAAGTGACATGAACTTTTGATTTTTAAATGGGACACCTGGTATATTTTCAGTTTTTTTGTCTCCATATGACATTTAGAATACAACCATGTATTATTTGAAACTGTTTGTAAACGTTTTTTATTTTTTCCGATATAAATTTTTATCCTACAGGGCGCTATAGTTACGTTCAAATAACTAATTGCAGCTTTTACAACCTCATAGAGTGCGGTATCAAATTAGTCGTAATAAAAGGCTCTTTTTTTCTAACCCGACGAGCCACCATGTTGCATCGTTTGGAGAAAAAAGTAATAAAAATATTAAAATCAAACGTCACATAGATTAATCATTTTGATTGAAATAGGAAAAGTTGTATATTTACAAACATTTGAGGACTGAAATTGGTTATTTGAACGTATCCACAGAATATCCCTCTAGAATAAAAATTATTTCGAAAAAATTAAAAAATGGTTACAAACAGTAGATAACAAATGATACATGATTGTATTTTAAATGACATATGGAGACAAAGAAAAACTGAAAATTACGTACAACTTTCTGCTCTCCTTCTATATTGAAATTCAATTATGCCAAATATAATACTTCTTCGTAAGCGAAATATACTCAAAAAATTATTACAAAGTTTTCTCCTCAAGTATAGATATTATATTGTTATTACTTAACCTGTATTCACTTTGTAAAATTTATGATGATGAATTTATTCACAAATTTACCAACGATGTTTCCAAAAAATTCTCCGATTGTGTAGGTGTATTCTAAAAATCGTCACAAAATTGATATGCTAAAATATATCAAACTTCAAGCTGTGATGATATATACTTTCCAATTCTGTAATAAATTTCATCTCGCCTCTAATTATTTTGCCCCATTATGGTCCACCTACACTAGCCCAGATTCTTGAAGTGTTTTATAACCCGAAAGTAGTAAAAGGTTAACACAAAATACGGAGGTATAAAAATTTATGAACCGTCAGTGTTCTCGTCCTCAGGCTAATGGCAAGTCATCCACAACTATGAAGTGGCTATTCTGATAATTTTGAAGTGTTGAAATCGTCAGCTTCGTAATTTTCTAATTTTATGACACCGAGAAGTTTTTAATAATTCAAACAGGGACAATAAACTCTGAGTTATATTTCGTCCTGGTTTTTTTTCAAGCTGAATTTTATACCGAGTATTGCAAATAATAAAATTGAGGTTATCTTTATGAGGTCAACCAAAGTGGCGTCATATATTCTAATAATCTCAACAAATTTGCGCCTTGAATTTTAGTATAATATGTAGATACTTCGTGCTAAAAAAAAACAACGTCAGGCTATAAACCAGGTCTCCTTAGGAAAAAAAACACATATTAGATTTAATAACATTCCTTATATTCAAGTCACTAAATCAATAACTTCCTCTTAAGCAATTAATTTTCAATATTAGCTTCAAAACGAATTACACACGAAATAGTTTATTATTAAAATAAGTATATCAAAAATATAGACAGTTAAAATCAGGTGTTCTCGAAACTTGAAAAACAGAAAATCTAAACAATATAATATATCGTTTCATAGAAGAGAACGATTTGGTTGAAATATCGAAACTTTACACATAAATAATAAATGCCTAGAATCAATTATCTGTAAACCTTTGGACCTTAGCAGGCTTAAAAATTCCAAAGCTTCAACTTCAAATAATACTTGTCCACTCTTGAATAAAATCCCCGATAATCTTCACTTCTGCTCAATTTGTGTTCCATACAATAGTTTCTATATAATATTGCACTTGTACCTGTTGCTTAAGTTCTTTGTATTTGTTGATGTTTCTTTGTACCGAACCACGGAATCACGTTGTATAATGAAAATTTAAGATATATATATATATATATATATATATATATATATATATATATGTATATATAAATATATATATATATATATATATATATATATATATATATATATTATATATATATATATATATATATATATATATATATATATATATATATGTATATATGAATATATATATATATATATATATATATATATATATATATATATATATATATATATATATATATAATATATATATATTTATTTTTTTATTTTTTATTTATAGATTATTTTCATAGTATCGCTTTTCGCAATGAGAATCAATGTTGCCGTATTTTGAAACTGTGTTTCGTATGTCACTTTCTTCAATACTTGTTAGAGTAATCGATATGTTGAATTAGATATAATATAATCGTCATTAATCAACACATAAATCAAGCAAATTACAAATGATAAACCAAGTAGCGTAATAGCTTCAGTCAAACCCAGCCAACCGTGTTAATTTAATATCGTGACCATTATACAACTGCACAATTAATGTTTTAATGACTATCTCAGCTCTCAAGATATCATTATTTTCCTGCCGCGCTCCAGTCATACATCTACCAAGGACGGTGAAATGTTTATTATGCGGGGGCGTGAGGCGGAGGGGGTGGCGTTAATAAAATCAATTAGAGTCGCTTCGGGTCGTCATTAAGGCCGGTACGTTGATCTTTACCGGGAAAACGGCGTTTATCGTCATTTTTTAGGTTATGTGAAATTGAATGATGCATATCGCGATGTCCGTCACGGCTATTTGGAATTATAATTGGGGCAGGGCCGTACCGTAGTCGGGTTTCAATGAATGATATGGGTACCCACCACCATATTATTTACAGTTGGATGATTTTTAGCTATGCGAAATGTATATGATTAAAGTATCTATAATTCTATGAGGCTCAGATGATGATCAGGGTGGTCTTGAAAAAACAAAGAAATTATGGAATCATTTGTTGTGCTTTATATATTACTAATGCTTCTTTTTGGTCGCATTATACCCGAAATAAAACACTATTGCATTATATCCAAAGGCAACAGTTAGGCGCGGTATCTAGTGGTTTTTGAATACGAGTTATACCTCCTGGACCTTTCTTTTTGAAAAGTTTTTTGATATTTCAAATGTAGTAGGTATAGGTACTAGGAAAGTATATAGGTATATAAATTATTTTCCTGGTATATTTAGGAATCTCCTGCTGTCCTCACCTCACAAAATAACCTAAAAGTTTTAGAGGCAGAACAATACTATCGAAATTTAGGTAAATTCGGGCAAAATTGTCTCCGAAATTTGGGGAAGAGGAAAAAGAAATAGGAATACATTATGAACAACAAACCCAAAATAAAGTCTTGTAGGGGCTTCTTAGAGACTGTACGGTTATAAAAAACCTGTTTTCGAATGATTTTTGCAACCCCAAACCTCCTCGAATTGAGTAAGAGAGTTGAAAATTTATATGTGAATTAAGTCGATGCCAGGAAAGTGCATTTGACTTCTGTTGGTATTTTTTTCTCGCAGCGCCGTCTTTTTGTTTCTGAGTTTTTGCGCAACTCGTCAGCTTCTGCAGATTGAGTTACGTAGATAGAGGGGAAATTTCGTTTCGGAAGTTTCAACTATTTTCCTTAACCACCTCTATTTTGATGTAGAGGATTAATTATTTTTTGTGGGCGTTGAGGTTTTGCTTACCTAATAGCCCCTTCAAATTGACGTAGGGGGTTGAATAAGAATTAGTATGTAAAAAAGAATTTAATCATTAGAATGATAAAAATAAATAATAACTTGAAAACTTTAAATTATCATGTACCAAGTGCGTTATATAGATCCTAACACCCGGAGAGTAACATTCGACCCGAGGGCCTTTGGCCCTAGGGATGAATATTGCCCGATGGGCGTTAGGATTTAGTAACGCACGTGGTGCATACAACATTTTATTTTTTACAAAAAAATTATTTTATTATAATGAAAAATTGATTTCAAAATCGGTTCATTGTTCCTATACTTTCCATTTTCCTTCTCATAGTAGGCATGTCATTTGTTGATATTTTGACGTTTGTGAATATTTTTGTCATCATATTTAGTGAATGTCATTGCTGCTTTCTTTGTGTAGTCTTATAGAAATAATGGAAATGAAAATGAATTTACCCAAGAATATCATAGAAAATGCAGCCAAAGCTGCGAATAATTCATTGCTGGAGAAAAATCCAGAGTCGTATACGACAACGATTATGAAGTATTTAATCAATGGAAGTTGCTTTATTTCTCCTCGTACAATGAGCAGGCGTTATGATCCATAATGCCCACTCATAACGCCGTAGGGCATAATGAGTGTGTTTATAGCAACCGTATCTAAGGTAAAATAAAGATATTTATATCAACCGACTTGAAAATAAATCGACGAAGAATGTAAAATTGTTCTGAGTAATTAGTAAGCTGAAAATTACGAGATTAGTTATAATAACGAACAGATTTGTTTCACGAATTAAGGTGTTTTGTTAGTATGACACGATGTTGCTATTCCCAGAAGGTGGAACAGTTTGTCATACGCGCATAAATGGAAACGCCGCCCAGACATACGGATCTCTCCGGGGAGCAGCGTGATAAAGTGGGTGGTTAGGCCACTCAAACGATGGCGACATAAATTTCGCCCCATCCATTCAATTCGATTGCGATTGTTGTACGAATAGTCGGTCGATAATTGAACCGATACTCCCTCGGCCGTATTTACGACCATATACTTGTATGTAGGTACTTTGCGAAAGACCCGTTGTGGTGCATTTCAAATTAGCTCCGCGACTAGAAACGATTCTGAGTTATGAAACCGGCGTGTCTTGTAACGCTGCTAGTTTGTCCAATATATCTCTCTACGTTAGCTATCGGAAGGTTCGATGTACAGGGTGGCTAAATTTCCATTTACCTTAACGCAATGATGTATTTTTAGTCGTATTTCATCTTATAAAATACATACCGTCGAACGGGGCGAATCGGGACAGTATTTGCATGTTTTTGTGAATAACTTTTTTCTTAAATAATATAGAGGCTCCAAAGCAGTCGCAGCTCTGCTAGAGCTTCAAAACGCCGTATCATCCTTACCTGCCACATTGTCAAGTGATCGAAAAGAAATTTTTTTGTAGGTATCCCGATTCGCCCCGCTAATTGGATCGATCGGGACAACCATTCATTTTATTAGAAATGATCGATACACCTCAGTAATGGGGAGAATCGGGACAGAAAAATATTTGACAAAATACATTGCACAAAATAGCGATAAAAACGACAAGAACAGCATGAAAAGGAGATTATTCAGCAAATGAACGTTTAACATAACATCATTTTTAAAATCTTTGCTAGGCCTCCCTTATGCCGATTTTGCCTCTTTTGATTTGTTGTAGAGCCACATCTGCAACGTTTGAGCACTATAATATTTGTACACATGTGTCCCAGGTATTTTTTTCTGTGTCCTTACCATTGTCCCGATTGACCCCTAACAGTGATATTTTTTGCTTTAAAACTCGTATCTACATTATTTTAATTTTTTTTAGACATCCAGACCACAAAAATTTTTTATGTCATATATATATATATATATATATATATATATATATATATATATATATATATATATATATATATATATATATATATATAAGAGGAGGGTAGTCGCTGACTAGTTTAGAGGATAACTATTTGTAGGGACTGCAGCAATGTAAAAGGATACTCTTTGAAGTTTTTCCAAGCTTTCGGAATCGTTTATTCCATCATCAGGGAGAATCTATCATGAGGATGATTACATAGATGTTGATAATACGATATAAGAAACATTGAAAATTATGGTATTTGTTAAAAAATTAGAAAAGTTGATACATTTTTGAAGTTATAATTAAATTTCTGAACGAAATGACAAATATCGGTGTCACTCATTTTTTTTTTTTTTTAATTTTCAAATTGAAGTTTGACATTATTTCGTTACGTTAAATTAATTTGATTTTATGTTATTTTATATCAAGTGAAAGTAAAAAAGAATAAATTTCACTCAAATGGCTTATATCTGTTTTTTTATTGATGGATTTATTGTCTTGATACAAAACTTATACGATTGGTTGATAACATAATATTGATTGATTGGTATAAAAAAGCATGCTGTTCAGGAATGTATTTGAATTTCTTTTCTTATCACAAATTTTCGATGAAAGTGAATTTGTTAAAACAAATGAAGAACAGAGTACTCAAAATTTCTGATATATCTTTTCATAACAAAAATTTGAATAAACTTCAAGAACTTTTCTTACAAAATTCCTACCCACCATCTTTAGTCAAGAAAATTTTATTTAGCACATCCTTATCAGAAAATGAAATTATAGGACAAAATAACAATTCTCATAATGAACTTGTTACAGATATGAGTCAAGTTTCAATTTTTTATGCCTCGTTACCTTATATAAAAGAAATAACACCTAAACTGACCAGAATTTTGTCTTCTTTACTTTCACTTGATATAAAATAACACAAAATCAAATTAATTTAACGTAACGAAATAATGAAAAACTTCAATTTGAAAATAAAAAAATAAAAAAATGAGTGACACCGATTTGTCATTTCGCTCAGAAATTTAATTATAACTTCAAAAATGTATTAACTTTTCTAATTTTTTAACAAATACCATAATTTTCAATGTTTCTTATATCGTATTATCAACATCTATGTAATCATCCTCATGATAGGTTCTCCCTGATGATGGAATAAACGATTCCGAAAGCTTGGAAAAACTTCAAAGAGTTTCCTTTTACATTGCTGCAGTCCCTACAAATAGTTATCCTATATATATATATAGATATATATATATATATATATTTATATATATATATATATATATATATATATAAATATAAATATAATATTATATATAAATATATATATATATATATATATATATATATATAGATATATATATATATATATATATATATATATATATATATATATATATATATATATATATATATATATATATATATATATTTCCGTTACATATTGACATCTCCAGCGGCTCCCATCGAGTCGAATGAGCTGAAATTTGGTTATCCGTAAACGATGCACTTCGCAAATTATTTTTTTCACAATAATGGCTTGTCATTTGATACTTTGATTGAGTTGATGTTGAGAAACGTTCGTTCGTTGGATTCAATTTATTTTTTCCTCAACCACGATGCACTTCGCATATTTTTTATGAAATAAATTATTTTCTACTTTCTAATTAGGTTTGCAATTTAAACGTGATTTTGCAAAATATAATTCGATTCGTTGGAATAGTTTCTCGACGGGATGCATTTCGCGCGGAAAATACGAAAAAATATTATTTAAGAATTTTGCAAAGCAGATCGTTTATTCATAGAAGCCGGTCGGAATCCGATTCCCCAAAGAGAGCAGTGGGATTGAAGAAAATTTCACCCACTCAATGAGAGTACCAAATTTTGACCATCTCCGATAATGAAGATTTATTATATCCGGTAAATATTGTCGTAAACATTTCATGGTGATGTGAATGTGAAACTCCAATTCGTCAAACGGCGTACAGTAGTCGTTTTAAATAAAAACGGAAATATTCATCCGCAGTTGGGAAGAATGAAAACCAGAAAAAATGTGTAATACCTCAGATCAGACCACTTATTCCGGGATATAGAACGTTATCTTTTTTCGTCGCGATTATCGAACTAGCAACGACGCAATATAGAGATGACATTAATTAAAACGACAGTTAAGTCGTCACCTCCACAACGACAATAAATTCTCGATTCGAAATATCAATGAAAGTTGAATGAGTGATAGATAACTCTTTGTTTATTTTCATCATTTGGTTCATTGTGAGAACGTGAAGACTCGTTGATTGTTGCAGGACCGTCTCAATAAGTGATATACCGTAAAACGGGGTTACTTTGGCAGATTTCGGGTCATATTTGACAATAAATCTAAAACCTTCGCCAATAATCCACAAGAAAAAATCTCATTGTAACGAATATCAATAAGGCTTTAAATGCAGAATATTTGAATAGAAAATATTAAGAGGTAACTGAGAAAAAAAATTGTTGAGAGAACGATTTGGGTAACTTTGGCATGATATGTATTTCGCTTAAAATATGAAAGTAGACTGCTCTAAAGGTCTTTTTTGGCACCGTTTTCAATTTTAATTTGGATTTTGACGATTTTTCTTCAAAAATTCCATAACATAATACTTGTGAAATACTCATTAAGTTCTTACAGCAGCACGAGCACGTTCAATATTTGAAGCTAAGCGGACACTTAGACCATTTCGTCATATGAAATGCTGAACAAAATCAGGTCCAGGGGTATTATTACGAAATTCTTTCACCCTGCGTCCTTGTTTTTCTAGGTATTTGTGTAGCACTTTATTTATATCCAGCTTTTTTAGTGGAAAGCCCTAATTGCTGACCGTCGTCAGCGTGTGTTTCAGTAACTGCTCTTCCTCTTGGGTAATTTCAATCGGATGACCTATTGTCTTCCAAACAACTTATTTTGGAGGGTTTCACGGGAGTTTCTGAATCGGCGACTCACCTGGGCTTGAGACATCCCTCCTCTTATGGCAGCTAACGCTTGTTCTAATTGCTGGGGGGTGTAGTTACCGTATGTATGGCCCCGAATTTTCTCAATGTAGTGGCGTGGCATTTTTCTAATAGTTTAAACATGTAATAAAGAAAGAAACCCCGAAAAAACCGCGAAAAAAAATAAAAGGGATAAAAAATAATTTTCAAAAAAAGAAAACGAATAACTGCCAAAGTTACCCCCGGTGCCAAAGTAACCCCGTTTCACGGTACTGCACAGAACATACTCCGTTTTCTTCAATATATCTTTTATATCCTGGAAAATTCAAATCGGGCTGTGGGACAATGAAATCTGCTCGATTTTTCACAGAAATTACAAGTTGGATAACCTTGATTATATAACTCATGTGTGAATAAGCCAATAGAAACCGTGAATTTTGCATAGTTACCGCGTATTGATGAGTGAATATACCCTTGACGACGTGATATAATCGTTTTGGTGTTTCGCCTCGTGTCAAAATGTGAATGTTTTCAGATTGACGATGTTTTGACGCTTGTCAAAAAAAATTGATATTTTTTATTCGTTATTTAATCGTAACGAATACTACTCAAGCAATCGAAAATAATCGATTATACTGACCTCGTCACTCGACGTCTTTTCTTAAAACATCACTCGAGCTGCGCTCTCGTGGATGTTTCGGAAAATACGTCTCGTGACTCGGAAGTATAATCGATTATTTTCGATGCTCTTGTGATATTATAACTGATTATATAACTCATGTATGAATACGCCAATACAATCCGTCACGACCTTGTATAATCCTTTTGGTGTTTCGTCTTGCGTCAAAATGTGAATTTTTTCATATTGACGATTTTTTGGCATCTGTCAAAAAGAATAGAATTAAAAATCAAGTTTGGTCAAGTTTCGTTCAATTTATCAGTATGCAACACTTCGGTTGTAGTTCTGGCGGTGTTGTTTATTCGTTATATAATCGTAACGAGTACCAACTCCAGCAAACGAAAATAATCGTTATACTGATCTCGTCACTCGACGTATTTTCTTAAAACATCAAAACATGTTTCGAAAAATACGTCTCGTGACTCTGACGTATAATCGATTACTTAATAAAGCATTTTGTTCAATAGTGCAAAATTTCATAGCAAAATACTCATACGTTTGCGAAAAATTTGATAAATAGAAAATCCATCAAATGTCATTTTGTTTTAAATTATATCTCCAAAATTGTAAAACCGTATAGAACATTGAACATAAAAAATGATTTCACTATTTCATAGAATCTGAAAATGCAATAATTTATAGAGTGGTCCATTTGAAATAAACGGGTTGATATTCTCTTTCGATATAACTGAAAGATGTACACTCTTGAAGATATTTTAAATCTATAGATCATCTTCACTTTAGGATTATACTCAATTTTTAATTGTTTTCCTGTTGTACTCCATCAAGACGCATATATTTGTTGGACACCCTTTATATATATATATATATATATATATATATATATATATATATATATATATATATATATATATAATTAATACAAGGAGTATTGCCGTAACTTCTAACTTATGAAAGGTTATATTGGGCACTCGGCAAAAGGAGGCTAGATTTAAATTAAACAACCATTGGTCATGAACATCTATATTTCGGTCCTTAGTTTGGGACCTTCATCAGGATGCTAGAAGTCAAAGAACTCACATAGTAACACAACAAATCAACTAAAATATAAGCAGTGGAAAAGCCACACAAAACTACAATTATAAAGTTACTTACATGTGACAAGTTGTGAAAATAGAGCGGCGAAAAACGAATGACACAGAGGGAGCATTCAAAAATTATTTAAAAATTATGCTTTTGTTTGTTTTTAAATAATTTTTGAATGCTCCCTCTGTGTCATTCGTTTTTCGCCGCTCTATTTTCACAACATGTCACATGTAAGTAACTTTATAATTGTAGTTTTGTGTGGCTTTTCCACTGCTTACATTTTAGTTGATTTGTTGTGTTACTATGTTAGTTCTTTGACTTCTAGCATCCTGATGAAGGTCCCAAACTAAGGACCGAAATATAGATGTTCATGACCAATGGTTGTTTGATTTAAATCTAGCCTCCTTTTGCCGAGTGCCCAATATAACCTGTTATAATATATATATATATATATATATATATATATATATATATATATATATATATATATATATATATATATATATATATATAATTATATATATATATATATATATATATATATATATATATATATATATATATATATATATATATATATATATATATAATGTTTTTTAACAGTTTAATAGAAATATCAAGGTTATGATTTTCTTCATACTTAATATACTGTGTTATTTATCTCAATATTTGAATCTAGTTTTATTATAATCTGATTTATGTGCAAATAATGCAAAAGTACTCTTGACAGGCCACCGTTGATGTGCATTGAAAGTTTTTTGTTTCCCTTAGAAGCTGTAATTAATCAACTCTTTCTGAATATTAATTTTGGAGCCTCTATGTAATAAAAACATTTTTTTATTATCAAATTCCTATTCTTGAGAGTAATGTTTGAATTAATAATCCACGAGAGAATCTCTCAGCACTTACAGTGCTGAGAGTACAGTACAGTTTATAAATTTAACCGACGAGAGTGGAAAATTGCATTTAGTTCTTGCTCCTTCGCCATTTTGTTTTATATTCGTTATGATTTTATTATTGAATAATGATGTATGTGTCAGACTATATTCCCGCTGGTTTTATTTCTAGACCGGAAGTATGTAAGATCTAAAGCAGGTAAAATAAAAAAAGTAAAGATAAATAAAAATGCATCCTAAATTTTCAAAAACGAAATGAATGAAACACTATGCTTCAATTTCGACCATCGAGCAGAAAAATGTTCCGAAAATTGCCGCCCCTAAAAAAACAGTTATTTGGAAACAGTAACTCTCATCAGAGACGTGAGTATACAGCACTGGTAAATTTTTAAATTTTTTACCTCACGAACACTAATGTCAGAGATACGTAGTCCTCTTCCTTGGCCCATCCTTCTCAAAATAAGGAAAATATCTATTCACGTGATAAATGCAACCAAACCTTTTCGATTCATAAACTCGGTTTGATTTAGCAGCACTAATGAGGTCCCAAACATTGTTTGGCGTTTTAGGAACAAGGGGAATTGGAATGTTGTGTAACTTTCTATGAAAGAACCGATTTTCTTGTTTTTAACTGGAGATGTTGCAGTATAATATTTTTGCAGTATTTTTATCAGTAGATATTTATAGATCATCCATGGTAGATTTTCCTCCTTCTGAAAAACCGAGATGAAATTGAAATTCGGAAAATTCTATGTGATATACAATATTATTTCCAGTCCATTGGATTGTACATATTTATAATGCTGCAGAGTTTGTCAAATATTAAACAGTCCCGTAATTTGAGGAATGACTTCTTTAATGGTACTGCAAGATCCGAAGGCAGATTGCCACGGGCCACCCTCGCCGCACTGCAGCAGATGAGTGAGGAGTTTTGTACGAACTTTTATTTCAGTGGCGTATCAACTTGAATTGTCTGAGAATTTAAATGTAAATTTTTGACAATTATTTTAAACCAGTATGATTATAGAAATGAACAATTGATCTGAGTGTTTGTTTCACTTCCGCCATGGTTTACCTATTCAGTATTTACTACAAGATGTTAAATCTCTTTTCTTTTTTTTTCGTATTTTTCTGAAATTTCGTTGAATTGCTGGTTTCTATTTATGCAGTGAGTTGCTGAACCAAATTTGAATTTTCGATCAGTAATTTCATTTGTTCTTCAAATCTAGCAGCGAAGTAGCGGAATGTTTGACTTATATAAAAAGCATTGCACTCATTGCACATTGAACAAAAGAATATATAATCCTAAATTTCTCAATACCTACTTTTGAGCGATAAATCGTGAGACTTTGAACTCCTTAGACGAATTTGAGCAAGTTCCAATTCAGCAGTAACTATGCAATTTAAACCACCTGATCGTTTCAAAGTTGCTCTAGAAATAAGAGCATTTATTTCACATTTCGTAATTTAAAATATGTGATGGTTATTGCACGTGAATTTTACGCACATTACTGCTAGTTTTAACGCCCGTATAAGTGATTCATTCAACGAGCACTATAATATTTTATTATGGTGTAAACACTAATGACATAGAAATTCAACTTAGACTACTTCTAAAAGTGTGTAATTATTTTAATACATAAGTACAGTTGTACCTACTTCTACGCGTTTTATTGAAAGTAATAAATTTTGCTTTATTATTGAGTCATTTCCATTTTTCGTTATTTTGGTATTTTGATCACGGTTTCATGCAGCTTTTCCTGTGTGAAAATTTACGTTCATTGAATAGTTTAATTTGTGCTTGTACTATAAAGTAACACGCTGTACTGATTTATCTTTTTTATCTGAGGTATTATCTAATAAAAATTCCAATTTTATATTCATATTTATGAGAGAAGATTAAGGCGTATCCAGTATAAAATAAACAAAAAGAACTTATTAATTATTCAAACCAAATAGAGTGATTATTCAGGCAAAGAAAAACAAAGTTTCTCTAATATTACTTTAACCATTGCCTTATTCAAATGTTAAATAATATTACTAATCATTCAGTTAAAAATTGCATATTGAAAAACTTATTTCTCGAATTGAATTTTTTTTATTGCTAGTAAAGTTCATTTACTGCTTGCTCAATCACTGAACAAAAATTCTGTTCAATTATCTACTTAAATTAAGTCACAAGATTCGATATATATATACAAACTAAATACATTACAAAAACTATTAGTACGAATAAAAGAAATTTGGTTTCATTATTGGCTCATTATGACAGACATATAATCTTTCAAAAATTAGGTGTATATAAATTAAAATGTATTGATGGCGATGCATTTTATAACTGGTATAAACATTGATACCAGATTGAAAGAACATAAAACATCGATCATCCAAAGTAAAAACGTCTCTGGAATTTTGGAAAATAGAATAACCATTTCATAGATTTAATTAATCTGGAGATATAACATTCACTGAACAAGAGAAATAAGATAGACCTGTTGGAGGCTCTAGAAATTGCGTAGGGTCCTGGAACTAACCCATTAATAATTACCAAATATACCTTGGATATCCTAAATCATTAAAATAATAATATAAATATATAGATTACTTTTGATTATGGGTTATGAGCCCAAAACATATATGTAGAGTAAATATCGCAATTTTAGTGGAATCCAGCTAATTACTGTACCTGAGTTAATTTATATCATTTCATTATTGTATATATATATATATATATATATATATATATATATATATATATATATATATATATATATATATATATTATTTGTTGATTTTACCTTAGATACGGTTGCTATAAATACACTCATTAAGCCCTAGGGCGTTATGAGCAGGCATTATGGATCATGACGCCCGCTCATTGTACGAGGAGAAATGAAGCAACTTCCATTTATTCAATACTTCATAATCCTTGTCGTATATGACTCTGGATTACTCCGGCAATGAAATATTCGCAGCTTTGGCTGTATTTTCTATGATATTCTTGGGTAAATTCATTTTCATTTCCATTATTTCTACAAGACTACACAAAGAAAGCAGTAATAGTCCGGGAGCCCACTGTCGAAAAGTCTACGTCATAAAACATCCGGTTCATTCATAATTTATTTGAAAGGATATATACCAAAGAATATTAAACCGTTGGTCTGCCGAAGCTCATCCTGGCGGGTCATAGTTAATGAACGTAATTTATTTGGCAAAAACTGGTACATCACCTACGTCACAAAACATCCGACTGAAATTTATACACATTATAGATAAATATCAGTTATTTGAAATTGTCTTGGTCTGCCAAGCTTCACCCTGGCGGAAGTGCTCGGCAGACCACCCTAAAGCGGTGACAACTACTGTCAAATTGACTGGTCTCAGTCAAGCCAGATCATAGATTGACAAGAAAGAATGTGTGATAAATTCTCGGAATATTTCATTACCGCTGCTTGTCGGTATATAAGCTGTAAATTGCGAAAGAGAGATTTTTGTTTGTTTTGTGTTGACTGTTTTGAAAAAAGCATATAAAGGTTACTCTTTGGATGTGCCTGGTTTACCACCACACAATTTACAACTTGAGGTTGGCTCGGTAGTCATCATGATTCGGAATCTAAACCAATCTAACATATGCAACGGAACGCGTTTGGTGATAAGTAAACTGATGATCAATGTTATTCACATGACGCACTCTTAGGAAGATTATGAGGTGAAAACGTTCTCATTCTGAGGAATCCGATGATCCCGACCGATGTGCCCTTTGAATTTAAACGAATTCAATTTCCTATTAGTCTTGCATTCACCATGACGATTAACAAATCACAAGGCCAATTCTTGAGTGTTGGTTGTCTCATTTCAGAAAATGCATATTTTTCTCATGGTCTATTGTTCGTGGTATGTTCATGTGTCAAACCATCTCCTTTATTTATTCTTGCGCCTGAATAAGAAAAATAAATGCTATGCAGCATAATATATAGGTAACTTCATCATAGCAAATGTCTTGCCGGCACGCCATTGAAATACTTAATTAGTGGTGGTAAGCCAGGCACATCCAGAGAGTAACCTTTATATGCTTTTTTCAAAACAAATCACAGTCAACATAAAACAAAAAAATTTACTCTTTCTCGATTTACAGCTTATATACTGACAAGCAGCGGTAATGGAATGTTCCGAGATCTATCAAACATTCTTTCTTGTCAATCTATGATCTGGCTTGACTGAGACCAATCAATTTGACAGTAGTTGTCACCGCTTTAGGGTGGTCTGCCGAGCACTTTCGCCTGGGTGAAGCTTGGCAGACCAAGACAATTTCAAATAACTGATATTTATCTATAATGCGTTTAAATTTCAGCCGGATGTTTTGTGACGTAGGTGGCGTACCAGTTTTTGCCAAATAAATTACGTTCAATAACTATGACCCGCCAGGATGAGCTTAGGCAGACCAACGGTTTAATATTCTTTGGTATAAATTCTTTCAAATAAATCATGAATGATCCGGATGTTTTATGACGTAGACTTTCGGACAGTGGTCTCCCGGACTATAATGACATTCAGTAAATATGATGACAAAAATATTCACAAACGTCAAAATATCAACAAACGGCATGCCTACTATGAGAAAGAAAATGAAAAGTATAGGAGCAATGAACCGATTTTAAAATCGATTTTTCATTATAATAAAATATTTTTTTAGTGAAAAAATAAAATCTTGTATGCACCACGTGCGTTACTAGATCCTAACGCCCATCGGGCAACATTCATCCCTCAGGCCAGAGGCCCTCGAGCCGTATAATGCACTTGGTACATAAATAACTATTATTGTTTTGAAACGAAAATTATAATAAAGGCATTGTTCGCGTAGACCACGTGATCTTCGTAGTGAATGTTCGTCTTTTTGATGATAGATGGCAATCACACAAGATTCAGCTGGAATTGAATCTTAGTATTTTACTTAAGTGAGTGGCTATCGAGTTATCTTACAGGATTTTATTGTAAAATATAACCTTATTTTGTTTCCTCTTTAACGCCGCCACTGTACATGTTGGCGTCTTCTACAAAAGATCGTTTCCCGCGATGCATCATCCTCCCCCGCCGCAATGCACCGCGTGGTAGTGAAGATTTTTAGCAATTCCCATTCATTCCATTGTTGATATCGTTGGGTTAGGTGTCATTACGATAATTCCGTGTTTCTGTTCCGTGGAATGGTTATTTTCAGTGATTAATTATATCTTGAATTAATTATCGATTGGATTAATTGCCTGTGTTTTTCTGTGTGAACTTTTTAGCGGATATAAACATTGAGGAGTAATATGAATCCTTATATTTCAAGAATATGGCAGTATCTACTCAGTAAGCATAAAGAGAGTTCAAGATATTTTTCTTCTTGGAGAGAAATTTAAAGTATATCAATTTGGGCGATTTAAGTTTCTATTTGTATACATGTCGATTCGTTTTCCTATTCAAGCCTTTACAGTGCTAATGGTTTTTTACTTATAGTAGTTCTTCATTTTTTTTTCTTTTTTTATAGGTTAATCGTCTTTATACTGGCAATTAACCTCAACTATTACTTATCACTCAATTTTCCATTCGAATAATCTGAAGAAGCTTTAAATATTTTGAATGTTTATATAAATAATATTAATTGAAAATAAATATAGAAAAATACAGAAAATTCTGACGAATTGGCATAATTTATAAGAAAACAAAATGTTAACAAATTTATTACCTAAATGAGTTGAATAATGATATCTTTCTGGTCGTTCATGATTGATTTTATTCCACAAAATTATTGATATTGTGAAAAAAATCAACTTCCAAATTCAATATTGGAAAAAGTAACAACGATTGAGAGTTTCAATTTAATTCAAAAATTTTTTTACTTGATAACCTTTATAATCGGTATGCTACACATTGATAAAAAAAACAATTCGCCTTCAAATTACGGATATTCCATCAGAATGGCAGAAATCGTTTGGAATTGGCGAGAAACGCAAATTTGTTTTTATGATCGTTTATTTGAACAAAACTTAAACCTTTTATAA
>JARQZK010005112.1:12500-25000 GCA_030704885.1 Cynegetis impunctata | reverse complement strand
CGGGAGTTATGAAAAACGACAAGATGCGAATCGCGGGTGTGCCCCTTGTTTGCGGAAAAGGAGAGATGTTGTGTTGCCTTGGGTGTGTAGCCGTAGAAAGAATGTCACCGCCGTGCTTCTTCCTCATCTCTGTTGCATATTCATTCATATTCTGTTATTGAGGTCGTCGGTGTCATCAGGTGCAGCGTGTCCCCCTGCACCGTCTTGGTATGATGACTCCCGACATTTTATTGCCTGAAATCATTCAGAGGCGTATCTAGCAACAGCTTATCGATAAAATATCTGCTTTGCAGATATGATCTTGAATTTCGTCTCTCGCGTTTCGTCTACCAAATTGACATCATCAGGGCTGACGGTTGAACTATAAATCTGAGTAAGCTAACTCGAGGGATTTATAAAAACTCAATGAGACGTCTTTTTATCAATGTGCTTTTTGTTATATTCTTTTCTCTTGAGAAAAGGACAGTTATATTTTGTTGCAAGGACATATGAGAAATTTAGTGAAATATTTGTGTTTGATCAATGTTATTTATTTGTGAACAATCTTGCATAATTACCTCGAGACAAGTATAGTACAGTATATGAAATTATGATATGATTAAAAGTGTTTTATTCATGGAAACTAACATCAACTGCTGGCGCAATATATTATTTTTTTACATCAAGGATATGTTCAAAGTTGAACTATTTAATTCTGCATCTAGAAGTGGAAAACTCTAGTTGTAGCTGTTGTCGACAAGTTGACAGGTTGTTTTCTGTGTTTTGTTGCAAGATTCTTCGAATATCTTCACTGCAGTAGTCGAATCTCTTGACACCTTCTCCTTCAACAATTTTCCTCCGAGACAAAGTGCCTCGTATTTACTCCTGAATAATAATTAAATTGTTACAACACCTTGACTTCATATTAATTTGATGATGTATTCGACTGTGTAGAACCGATATTTCTGGATGAAAAATGATCCCAAAAGTTGTAGCTGATGAATTACTAGACCATTTTGGGAGATTATGCGTGAAATGTAATATCCAAATATCCATCCAACATTCTGTCTATCGTAACAACAAAAAGTCTACCTCATTATGTATGGAATTTTCTGGTGCCGTTGAAAATCCATTCCCGAAACTCTTTGTTCTTTCTGTAATTGCTATCGAAAAATGCTTATTTCATTTTGGTGAAAGCAAAAAGTTCAATTTAGCGTTTAGATCATTAGATGACTGTTATTTAATTTATTTTCTTAACGAACGCTGTTTATTTACCTTCTTACGTGTACTGGTACTTCAATTATGGTTTATGTAAATCAAGTTTGATATGGCGTGAAATGAGTTCTTGGAGTACCTACTTTGTTATGCTCCTTTCTTTTCTAGTTCTGATACAAACGCCTTCTTTTGGATGTTTTGAAAACGAAACGTTGTGCAATAATAAGTGTTTCACTATTTTTTCTAACAATACAAGGAAGAAAATATTATAAGCTGAGTTATGGAAGAATCGAAAAATATTGAAATTAATTAATTCCAGGCATCTCGGCACACCCAGAAAAATAAAACTTAAGTTGTTCATCATATAAATATATTTCATTCATAATAATTCGCTAGATCTAGACTTATGATTTTAAATTTAATTTTAAAAATCATAATTACAAGTTGAAAATTATCAAAATAAGTAGAGCAATTTAAAATTTGCGTAATAATCTTGTCAACTTGAAGCAATAATTCTGTATATCTGAATTAGTGAAGAAAAAAATTGCGTATTTATTGTAATTAAATACTAAGTTTTAAGACAATTTATATATATATATATATATATATATATAACAATCAAATCATGAAAAACATACTAGTCGACCATGGTCAATTTCATACATTACATAAAGTGAACAAGGAAAATTCTTTAATAATTTTTAAAAAAATTATCAAACATCTTTCCAAGGAAGCTGGTTATACGTATTCAGCAACGCCAAATCTGCATTCACAATCGAACGGTGAATTATAGAAATTGTCAAGTCACCCAGACTCAAAATCTGCATACAGCTGTTTCGATCTTATTAGATAAGCTGCACTGATGAGATCTAATAAGATCGAAACAGCTGTATGCAGATTTTGAGTCGGGGTGACTTGACAATTTCTATAATTCACCGTTCGATTGAGAATGCAGATTTTGCGTTGCTGAATACGTATAACCAGCTTCCTTGGAAAGTTGTTTGATAATTTTTTTAAAAATTATTAAAGAATTTTCCTTGTTCACTTTATGTTATATATATATATATATATATATATATATATATATATATATATGTAAATATATATATATATATATATATATATATATATATATATATATATATATATATATATATATATATATATATGTATATATATATATATATATATATATGTAAATATATATATATATATATATATATATATATATATATTCATCTAATTATACAAACAAGATGTGTTTCTCCACAAATAAAAGTTGTCTTGGTACTTTTTTATAATTCAATTACAATAAATACACAAGTCTTTTCTTTCTCATGTTATCTGCTATATACAGATAATTCAACAATACCATCCATGTAGTACAGAATATTTGGTTATTCGTTCCAAATCCTCATTTAGGTTGATTGAAATAAAATGGCTAACTGAAAAATTGGAAACAGAATAATCGAGTTCCTAAAAATGGAGAATGATCACCAATGAGAATGGAAAATCAGAATAGGCGAACAGAAAATACCAGTGGTAGTTCTAGTTTAGTTTTGAAAATAATTTCTCATATGGACAGTTTCGAATACCTGGAATTAATTTTCTACAAGCTAGAATCAATTTAGACATTTCTAATTAAGTCACTCCGTGCGTTAATAATTATGAACATAATTGCCATGGCATTCCACTGACGGATTGTATGTGGCGCAGATTGTTTCTGAGAAAGGCATGTGTGAGCTTAAAGTCGACTGACTTCCTCAGGAGGTTATTATGTCCATATTTGTAATATGTCCCGAATTTCCAACACTACTCAACCGTTAATTTTTTTCGTTGAGGTTCGCTTGTTATTAATTTTGTATTGAATTATGTTGTAATTGCAGTCTTTTGTTTCAGGTACCGCTGATCCATTAGTCAAATTTCCAAGAAGTACGTCACTCTAGGCTTCCTTCAGAGCATGCCCATATCTTCAATCTCAAATAAGCCCATCCAGGACTGCATTAAGGCTCCGCGGCCCTTTGCCGCCCCGAACTGATGACTATGGCCGAGACTGCTATTGAAACCAGCGCCACGCACGACAAGGCAAACAATAATCATCCCCTTGTGATCAACCATAATGTCCACAATCATCGTCCAGTAGTCAAGCAGAGAAAGCGGAAGAGACTGAGTCAAGTACTGGATAAACTAACAGGAGGCGGTGGCGGAGAACCTCTAGATCCAACTTTAGAAAATGGAATGGTAGAGAACATAAACAATAATTTACAACACCTTAACAACAACAACAAGGATACTCATCGCGATATATGCAACGATAGTCAGTATAAGACACCGAAACATAACATTGAAGATTTGCGGTTGGACGTTCCAGATAAAATAAGAATAATCGGATCCACGACAAATGCCAGTGAAGACGAAGACGTATTCAGTCCTACTAGTTCCAGTAACAAATCCCCCCACAGCTCAACAGAATCTCCTAGGATAAGTTTCAGCCCGTTACGTTTGAAAGAAGAGGATGCGAGTTACAGTCCGCCACTTCAGAGACCACCGACTTGCCCTTGTTATCAATGTTTTTCCGGAATTGGTTCTGGACAGCATCCTTCTCCACTTCATCCATACGATCGTTTTTTTCCGGCTTCGCCGATATCTCCTTTAACTCCAGCGTCGCCAGCTCCACCTGGCGCTTACAATTTTGAACGTTACCTCCACTCCAAGTACCTGCCAGATATCTTTCGAAGGAGGAGCCACTCCGATTCGGATCTGCCGTTTTGGTTGGAGAAAAATGATCGAACGGGAAGTCTACCAGCCGCCCATCCGCTGACGATATCTACAAATTTCAACAAACCTCTAGAATTAGAACGTAATTTACCGCAGGAATCTCCTTTAGATCTGTCGATGAAAACGGCTCGGGAACGAATGAGTAATTTACAGTGTTTCATTCCACCGCCATTACAGATGTTACCTCCGGGTTTTCTGCCACCCAGGGGTGGCGTATCGGTGCCGGTTGTAAAGGGCGATGTGGCGTCTCCAACTACGAAGGAGTCAGTGGCGTCCCGATACAATCTCGAAGTGTCTCCGGTTGTTGAAGAAATGCCTCCCGGGTCAGATGTTGCTTACGTGTGCCCAGTTTGTGGTCAAATGTTCAGTTTGCACGATCGCCTAGCTAAGCATATGGCGTCGAGACACAAGAGCAGGCAAAGCTCTGGTGAAACTACGGCGAAAGCATACTTGTGCGAAGTGTGCAAACGTTCTTTCGCAAGAAGTGACATGCTTACTAGGCACATGAGGCTACACACTGGTATAAAACCATATACGTGTCGCGTGTGCGGGCAAGTTTTTTCCAGATCGGATCACTTATCAACGCATCAAAGAACACACACTGGAGAGAAGCCTTACAAGTGCCCGCAGTGTCCATACGCTGCCTGTAGACGTGACATGATTACTCGGCACATGCGCACGCATGCCCGATACGAACCGGATGCGGTAACACAAACACCTAGCCCCGCGGTAAAGACAGAGCATCCCTAAAGTTGATAATACTTAATTGAGTTGTTAATACACACTAACGAATTGGAGAAAACCAGATAGTCAAATCGTTGAACATTTTCTTAGAAATAGCATCACTGCATGAGATTATTGCGTTTGAAGTATACGTTTCTGAAGAACACTATAATATATTAAGTGACATAACATAATGAAATTAAGTAAAAGAAGAAGTGCCTGAGGAGCACTATCGTTGTTAGTATTTAAATTAAGTAATTCATTTGGATTTCAAAATTTTTCTGTTATTAAGTACTTCAGTACAGATTGTCTATGCTCTCTTAATTTTCACTATGCATCAAAACGTTCGTTTTAGGTATTCAGTTAAAAATAACCTGCATGGGAATTATATAATTTCATTGTTCAATTAGGAACTATACTCGAGTGAAATTGCAGATTCTGTTGTTGACTGCGTGCTTGGTGCTTATCACAAGAATTCGTGTTCTGTTATAGGTGCTCGGTTAAAACGAACTTCCCTACTCCAATGAGCACCAATAACAGAACACGAATTTATGTGATACCCGTCGATCACGAGGTCAGAATAGTTTACTTCATTGGAATCTGTTACGATAATTCAGTCATTCCTAGTCTATACTTATTTGTATATTTTTTGAATCTCTAATGTTCAAATGATGAGAATATCAAATTTTGGGTTTTCTTCAAATTCAATTTAGGATTGCCACATAATAGAAAGATGATCATATTTCATTCAAATTTGTAAACGCTTATTGCCAGGCCAGTGTGTTCAAACTTATAAAAAATCTCAACCATGAATCTGTGTAATCGTTTTGTGCCAAATATATGATCGTTCAGATATGGCCAGTGGCAATTCTGTTGTCAGAATAGCACCAGTTTTTTTTTAACACCATACCAGTTGTGAATTCTTTGCGTCAATTTTATTGTCATTTAGATATTAATAAATTATTGTATGTTGGTAAGAATGATTTCAGGTTTGTACTATACTCTCGAATGACGGTTGAAGAAGTTTTCGCTAAATTTCATTATGAAACCAGACTTTAAAAGACTGGTTGCATTTCAAAATCAATGTCCTGAAAACATTCACTCCATCGAAGAAGACATGAAGTCGATATTGAAAGACAAAATTATTAGATTTAGAAAATAATTGTTTCCGTTCGAGAAAAAAACTTTGTAAAATTGTATAATAGTGATGAATAACAAGACGAACACTGTGATATTTGGACATTATGTCGTAATTTATTTTTGTGAAAATAATAATTAGGTTGATTATTTTTGATATGAAATTTTTTACGAAATGTTGAGGATGAGTAATTCTCTTGTCTTGTCGCTTGACTTCATGTTGTAAAGCTCAATTTTACACTGGGCATTATTAGAAATAAATTTGGGTCCTTTTTGGAGCGACGTCAGATTTTAAGTCGATTTTTCAGAAACACAAGTATAACTTGTTCACAAAAGAGATATTGTTGTTCTATGAAAATTGTTACCTTTTTGGCGTTTGTGAAATTTGTCAATCATTGAAACGACAACGTCGTGCCACATTCTGTTCTATATGTTGATGTTAAACATACTTATGGTACTTTATTTTCAAAGTTGTATATTTAAGTGTTCAATTTGTTAACAATGAACGATAAATAATTGTTAACGTATTTAATTTATGTATATTATTTATTTTTCTCTTTGAAAAGTGATTTAATTTAATGCATGTACAGAAAACATGACTACTTAACTATTTAATTTGTTAATTTTTGTATTTAATTTTTCATTTTGAAGGATTCTATGAATCTGTTTTTTATCATTTTTGTTATTGGTCAAGAAAATAAATTTTGATTTCAATCAACTAGTATTACTTTTCGATTTGTTCTTCTTCCCTTGTACTCACTACTCAAGAAGTCGTATAATATCAACTGGACTGAAATAATATCAAAAATCTTTATATTTGAGATTATATTAAAATTTTTAAGGAGGGAGTTAAACATTAAATTTTCGATAAGAATCTCATTAATTAATATTATAGTGAAAGAATAAATGATGGAAAACTAAAATAAAAATTGAAATATAATATACTCGATAACAACGTAATAAAATAGATCATTATATTTTTTTTATTTTATTACTGAAAACTAGCACATTAAGGGGACAATTATTAATTGTTACAGTTGTTTTTGTAAGGATATCAATATGTTATATTGAAAAAATTTGCCGCAGAAAAAAATTGACCACTTATTCTGTAGAAAAAGATTTCATGAGTGCGTATATAGCGTGACATGGGGAATAATGTCACACGGAGCGGGGTAAGTTGTCACGAGTTAGTTGAAAATGGAAAATTTCAAAGTTGAAATTGATACAAAAATAAAACACTCCTGGAGATAACATGAAAAAGTAAACGCTAAAAGAAAGAAAAAATACGTCTATTTATCATTATTTGAAACACATTTTTGACACACATAGAATGGCTTTGCTCCAGCGCATGTTCTTACAGCGACAACTTGCCCCAAACAATTTAAATATCGTAAGCTTTAGGTAGATTACGCGTAAGAACGGCATTTATTAGAAAACTCCCTTTGGATGCAACATCTTGAATTTTCATTAATGAAGACAACTAACCTTAATTACAATCATAGGAGTTGATGACCTGGAAGAATGTAATTTTCTTTTGAAAATGCAAAGATCACACCGTCATTCTCGGAGTTGTGTGATTCTTCTTCAGATTGATTTTCCATACTTTCAATGAATCAACCTTTTCCTTTTCTCCAAAATGATTTTCTCTCTCTACAAAATATTCGTATGGCTACAGAAACCGATGAATACTTGCATTTGTATATGCTTCTGAATTAGAATTCATTTCACATTTTGCGTCAATTTGTAAGAAATCAGAAACTTGTACATGCAATAATTTCATATGTTATCGTTGGAAATAAAAGTTCAACCATCTGGCCGCCAGAGTGCGCCAGTTGGATGTCATATCCCAATAGGAACATACAATTTTCAGAAAGATTAACTAAGATATCATGGCAGAATAAAACAATACCTTTTAGACATAACATAAAGTGAACAAGGAAAATTCTTTAATAATTTAAAAATTATCACACAACTTTCCAAGGGAGCTGGTTATACGTTTTCCGCAACGCAAAATCTGCATTCACAATCCAATATGAAATTATTTAAGAATTTTCCTTGTTCACTTTATGTAATGTATGAAATTGACCGTAGTCAACAAGTATGTTTTTCATGATTTGAATACCTTTTGATAATATTTTTTGAATTAACATGGAATGCCCATCGTTCAATATATAGAACAAATCGCTTGTAGTCTTCTTCTTCTTCAGCTTTTATTCATCTACTGCTGGACATAAGCCTCTTCCAAATTTTTCCACGTCTGTGTCTAGGGCAACTTGGTGCCAGTTTCGTCCAGCACACTGTTTGATATCATTCAGCCATCTCTTTTGGGGTTTTCCAACACTTCTTTTCGTCAGTCGTGGTCTCCATTTTACGAGACGTATTGTCCACCTATTGAGGTCCTGCCTTGTCACATGTCCAGTCCACCGCCACTTGAGCTCAGCCACACGTACTGTGTCTCGTATGCTGATTCCAAGCATCGATCTCTCCATGGCTCTTTGAGTTGTTCTAAGGCGTTCGGCACTTAACCTAAAGGTTACAGTTTCCAGCCCACATGTAGACACGGGCAGGATGCATGTGTCATAGACTTTTCTTTTGAGGCTCATAGGGATGTTTCTGTTCTTGAGAATATGTCCCAATTTACCGTATTTATTACATGTAGATCATCCCTACTCATGATCTTGGTCTTGTTGACATTCATCTTCTTAGCGTTCGGTAGGCCCCGAGTTCAAACCCCAGGGTTGACTAGTAGGCCAAGACTTTTTCCTACTTCATAAGACTCAAGTTCGTGTAAAATTAGAATACTGCTCTCATACTTGGAGCACATTAAATCAAATATGATGAGCGACGCTAATGAAAGACCTGTTATTAAATCCGCTTACCTTCATATTCATTTAAACATCGGAGGAAGGTCGCTGACTTATGTCTCTTTTAAAAATAGTATCATCACGGAAAATATTCTGCAGTCATTGCATTCATTACTCTACCTAGTGCACAATTCACTCGTCGCACAAAGTTTGCTGAGAATAAACACCAATTTGCACACATCTGAACAAAACGAACGTCAATCAGAAAGCGTTTCTGAAGCGAAGCGCAAATCTATAGAATGCTCTTTCCTTAGAAGTATTTCCGGTTTTTTTTTCCAATCACATTGGTTCAAACCCAGCATAAAACTGGTTTTATTTGAACCATCTGGGGGAGCTTTCGCTTTTCCAAAGAGTTCTCAAAAAAAGTGCTGTCAGGAACGAATTTCCACACATTTTATTTTCACACTCTCTTGTAGATTTGCCATTTTTTAGTCATATTCTCCTATAAAACACATACTATTGTAGTGTATCGAAGGAAAGCAGTCATTATAGGAGTAGTTTTTTTATCCGTTTCAGACCTGGACCACGATTTTCGAAAAAATGTTCATGTCACGTAAAATCATCAAATTTCCCTCAGAGATTAATTGTGTGAAGAGGTGTTATTAAGTCGCTGGCAAGATTTCCTGACTTGACTCCACTTTATAACAGACATAACTGATTAAATGTCTTGAGATACAAACAATTTCTCCATAAATGATGAACAATTCTATTCGAAGCTTCAAATACAGATTGTATTATTGCTGAGACACAGGTGGCAATCATTTTGAGCTCCTTTTATAAGGAAACTATTAACATTTTTGTAAGTTAGTATGAATTAAAAAATTACATAATATGTCTTTGAAAATTGTTTCTCTAATGTTTTCAGTTATGTGGTATGTATTCTGAATTTTTGAAAAGAGGACGAAATAAGCTTTTCTACGATATATCACTCGACTTACGGTGCCATTCAAAAAAATTCAAGATGGCGGCAGTACACTGAATGCTAACGTCACTCAAGTTTGACAGGACATCTGAAAAATGAAAAATTCAATCCTGTGCATAACCCTAGAATTTGATAATTAAACGTTTAAACTTTTGAAAGAAAATACCTTGTTGCCAGAATTTCTGGCTACCTCGGTATATATATATATATATATATATATATATATATATATATATATATATATATATATATATATATATATATATATATATATATATATATATATATATATATATATATATATATAATCTTTTGATAATTAGTAGCAATAACAGGCTTGTTGAATCTTAAAAAACTCGATTCATTCATGGCTTTATCAAAACTTTTGAGAAAAAATTGAAATTTCTTTGACATTTATTGATTTGAAAAATTTCTATAGAAACAGACTACTGTTTCACTAAAATTTTTTTCGGCTGTGGCCGTACTTTGTTATTTATTACGTGCTATTCAGTCCAATATTAACATTCAAATTTGTTATTATTAGATGGTAAGGGAAACCACAGAAACCTTTACCCACGTAATGTTCGAAATAGGTCCAAATTATTTTGATTTTGAAGAGTCAAAGAATAATAATATAGGGTACTATTTATCTTTTTTTCAAAAATTTCTCATTGCGGCTGTGGCCGTCTTCAGTTATTAATTACGTGCTATTCAGTCCAATATCAACAGACAGGTCCGTTGATATTAGATGGGAAGGGAACCACAGAAACCTTCACCCACGTAATGTACAAAATAGGTTTAAAATATTTGATTGTTGTCTTTAAAAAGACATTACTTGTGATTTTGGAGATCACATGTTCTAAACTATATTTTCTTTCCAGAAAAATTGAAAATTCTAGAATTTGGCGAAACGTCGTGAAACAAACGGTGCTTCTCAGCGCCAACAAAACTTCCGAAATCGGATTGAACCCCAGAATCTTTCTCGAATATATATATATATATATATATATATATATATATATCTATATATATATATATATATATATATATATATATATATATATATATATATATATATATATATATATATTTGAATTGTTGTTGCCTGTCAACTATTTTTAACTTTTTGATAATTATTAGCAATAAAAGGCTTGGTGAATCTCAAAAAACTCGATGTTATTAAAAAGTTAACGTTTCGTCACGACATTCGTGGCTTTTTCAAAACTTTTGAAATATTGAAATTTCTTCGACATTTATTGATTTGAAAAAATTTGAATATTTAAAAAAGACTACTATGTTTCATCAACAGTTTTTTCGGCTATGGCCGTTCTCTGTTATTAATTACGTGCTATTCATTCCAATATTAGCATGCAAATCTGTTATTAAAAGATTGTAAGAGAAACCACAGATACCTCTACCCATGTAATGTTCGAAATAGGTTCAAATTATTTTGATTTTTAAAAGTCGAAGAATAGGGTACTATTCTTCACAGCCGTAATAAAATTTTTTCAAAATTTTTTTTATTACGGCTGTGGTCGTCTTCAGTTATTAATTACGTGCTATTTATTCCAATATCAACAGTCAGGTCTGTTGATATTAGATGGGAAGGGAACCACAGAAACCCTCATCCACGTAATGTACATCTTGAATTTTTTAAATAGCACCTTAGGTCGAGTGATATATCGTAGAAAAGCTTATTTCGTCCTCTTTCCAAAATTACAGAATACGTACCACATAACTGAAAACATTAGAGAAACATTTCGTACATTACGTGAGTGCAGGTTTCTGTGGTTCCCTTCCCATCTAATATCAACAGACCTGACTCTTGATATTGGACTTAATAGCACGTAATTAATAACTGAAGACGACCCCAGCCGTATTTAAAAAATTTTTGAAAAAAAGATAAATAGTACGCTATTCTTTGACTTTTCAAAATCAAAATAATTTGAACCTATTTCGAACATTACGTGGGTAAAGGTTTCTGTGGTTTCCCTTACCATCTAATAATAACAGATTTGAATGTTAATATTGGACTGAATAGCACGTAATAAATAACAGAGAACGGCCACAGCCGAAAAAATTTTTGATGAAACATAGTAGTATTTTTTAACTAGTCAAATTTTTTCAAATCAATAAATGTCTAAGAAATTTCAATATTTCAAAAGTTTTGAAAAAGCCACGAATGTCGTGGCGAAACGTTAACTTTTCAATAAAATCGAGTTTTTCGAGATTAACCAAGCCTGTTATTGCTAATAATATATATATATATATATATATATATATATATATATATATATATATATATATATATATATATATATATATAAAATGTATATAAACAGTCCAATCACATGTACATTAAACTTATGTGAACAGTAGATAGATAGTATTCGGATTATACAATGTTAGTAACTTAAGTTTACTAAATTTATATTACACATAATTGCTGCAGTTTCCATTTCTCGAATCTTCTTTACAAAGTTGCAAGAATGAGGCAATATAACGCACGTATGATTCAAAGCAGAACCAAATACATAGGTTTTTTTTATTAATATATTGAACCTTCATAATTGTGCTCGCAAAACTTCATAAAAATCACTATATTTAAAAAAATCGTATTGTTGAGAAAACCGGGAAAAAGGATGACAAGTTTTGAATGTTTTCTGAATATTTTAGGTTTTCTGTGGAAAGTCCTGTATTTTCACATCTCGTCAATACCATAACTCACGTCCTTCTTCAATATTTCTTTTCACATAGTGCTGACAACAATCTTTTGCTTTCGAGGAATCCCCATATAATTTGTCAATCGTTACATGATGTTTTCTATCAGTCAACTCTTACTACAAGCCACGAAAAGAAGCTTCGTCATCAAAGAATTGATG
>JARQZK010005112.1:0-7500 GCA_030704885.1 Cynegetis impunctata | reverse complement strand
GTAATAGGAAGTGGATAAAGTGGTTGTAAATAAAATAGTATACAAACCTCGGTAGAAAGTTTCATTTATGTCTCGAGAAGTATATATAAGTTATATATATTACGCTTCTCTCGACAGTAATGAAACGCTTTCCACCTGGGTATGTATTATACTATTATTTACAACCACATATGTAATGCTGTCATTACTAACATCATTGAAGGTTGGGAAGTGTCACATTACACACCTCTACTTACCGCCCTCACTTCCCGCCCTCATTTCCCGCCCTCACTTCCCACCCTCATTTCCCGCCCTAATTTCATCTATTCTAGAAGAATATTATTTTTTTTTTAAATAACACATTTTTTCGACAAATTTTATAATACCTATTCAATGGCAAACAATAAAAAACAACAATGAACTAAAATACAACAAACTACTTATTGATATTAATCGTTAAATTTGAATTATTGTAAGCATTTATTGAAATATTTAGGCCTGTACCAGCGCTGGACCCAGTTGTCTCTTTGGGCAACAAATTAATTTCATGTTGAATGACTGAGGTTTGTGAACTACTTGCAATAGCTACAGAAGACATGGCACATTGGGACAGCATAGTGGCAGTTTTCGTTTTATTCTCTATTGAGCCATCCACATAACCTTCTGCCACAGTACTAGATTTCCATCCTCCCAGCCTTTTTAACTGGAGTACACTTGCACCACTGTTGGCAAGTAACGTAGCGGCGGTTCTTCTGAGTGCGTGTCTTGTGAAGCCTTTCCAATTCTCTAAATTCAAAAAAGTAGCAATTTTTTGGAGAAAATATTGTATTGTGTCCAATTGGTTGATTTCTTGCTATTCCTCCTCTGAGCTGAAGAAAAAATCTATCGATTTCTATGTTTTTTGTCAAATTTATGTAGTCTCGAATGATCTTCACCCATACTGAATCAGTAATCAAAAACGATCTATTTGTATGTGTTTTAGAATCTGGAATCTCAACCGAAATTTTTTCTTCAAAAAAAGCTACATCCAACATTTTCATTTTCACTAATTCGTCCGTCCGACAAGCTCCAGATACGCCTATTATTAATGCTACCTAAAACAATAAGAAAAAATAATACAATAAAACCAGTATACTTGTATTAGCTCAAACACGTTTTTTTTAAAATACTTATATAAAGAATCACAAATAACTTACCTTTATCGGTAAAAGATTATTTGGAGCTTTATTTCAAAATCCTCTATATTCTTCCTCGAAAATACGTTCGATTTCTTGGGCCTAAAGCCCACATTTTTTCGTTTTAGGAAGGCTAGCAGTTTCCCATGTTTGGAAATATCAGTTTTTTCTTCAATTTCTAGCATCGTTCGTATCATACTGTACATTGCCCACAAAGTAGACGGCTTCTTCTGTCTATTATGTTCTCCAAAATATGCCAGGAGTACACTTTCGGAACCGATATTTTTAACCTCTTTTTCTTCGCACCACTTCTTATATAATGCAATGGCTTTTAGATACCGATGCTTACTTTTCTCTGGCACCAAGCCCTGGACTGCTGCATGAGCAGCCTGTCGTACTTCTGGTGGGGTACAATCCATAAATTCTTCGTCGGAAGACATGTTTTTAAATTTATTATTTGCGAATTTAATATCCGACTTTATTCGACATTTATTGGCTTCATCTGACACTTATTTATATTGGTGACAATTGTATACCCCGTAGTCACGGTAACAATATATCTACTTGATTATTCTGAGAAAACCGCGTTAAATGTAATATTTTAGGTATGTTCATAACGATAGAGAGATTTATTAATTTTGATCGAAATATGATGGTTGTAAATAAAATAGTATACAAACCTCGGTAGGAAGTTTCGTTCCTGTCTCGAGATTATAGTTAACCGAGACGCAAAGCGTCTCGGTTAACTAACTGATCTCACGACAGGAATGAATCACTTCCCACCTCGGTGTGTAATATACTATTTTTGTGTTTGTGTGTGTCTGGCACCAAGCCCTGGACTGCTGCATGAGCAGCCTGTCGTACTTCTGGTGGAGTACAATCCATAAATTTTTCGTCGGCATGTTTTTCAATTTATTATTCGCGAATTTAATATCAGACTTTATCTGACATTTATTGACTTCGTCTGACATTTATTTATATTGGTGATAATTGTATACACAGTAGTCACGGTAACAATATATCTACTTAATTATTCCGCGTTCTTGGTAATTGTCGTTAAACGTAATATTTTAGGTATGTTCAGAACGAAACAGAAATTCATTAATTTTGATCGAAATATGATGGTTGTAAATAAAATAGTATACAAACCTCGGTAGGAAGTTTCATTCCTGTCTCGAGATTATAGTTAACCTCGACGCTTTGCGTCTCGGTTAACTAACTACTAACTAATCTCACGACAGGAATGAATCACTTCCCACCTCGGTGTGTAATATACTATTTTTGTGTTTGTGTGTGTGTTCTTTCCTTTCATTTAGTTCATCAATTTGTTTAAATATTATTTTCTATTGGAAATGATTCCGCCCCCCCTTCAGTCTGCTCGCGCCCCATAGGTTGAGAATCGCTTTCCTAAAGGAATGTCCAACCAACAATTTCTACAAACTTTCAAACAACTATTTCATTGTTACGTTCTATGTAAACGTAATTTCATGACGACTTTTCACTCGGATATAAAGAGAGCTTACACAAATCTCGACCCCCTTCGCCGTAGAACGCGCAGGTAACTCAATTTCATTGCTTCAAAATTGCCCTCCTTGGGGTAAACTCAATAAGACCACTGGTTGCGAAATACGAATATCATGTAGAACGTAATGCAAAGCCGGCGGCTGGGGGATTTAATAAGGTGAAATTTACAACGTATTTATTATTTTCGAGAATGTTTACATTCTCTCAACAAGCGAGAATAATGAGGAATATCCCTTTAAGGTTATACCTATAAATAATACGACGCAGAAAGTACATTTTATACGGTAAAATGAATTATATGTTGACAGACGTTCGGACATTCAAATTTTAAAATTTATCATGCCTGTCACTTCTTGATATTTCCGCAGTTATTGAATTTCACCAACGGGATATTTCAATGATTTAAAGGCTTGGAGTATGAGAGAGATTTTAACACTCATTTTATGGTTGAGGAACTTCAGATTGAATAGAAGTACTTCGAAATTATGCAACTGGGTTTTCGAAATAAAAATTCATCAGTCAATGCAACAAAATCTACGAAATTTTATTATTTATAAGCAATTTGAAACTGAATAGAAGAAAATAGTAGTTAGGTACTTCCAAATTTTGCAATTGGGTTTTTGAAATAAAAAATTATCAAATTTTTCAATGTATTTTAAAACTTTAACATGAATTATATTAATAATCGATGCGAAAAAATCTGTAAAATTTTATTTTTTATAAACAATTTAAAATCGATAATATTTTACGAAGAATCGCGGTACTACAAACGCGATGGGTCATGTTTGTGGCGTCATAATGGTAAAGGAAATTTTGACCCAACAAAATATGCATATACTTATTATACTTTCATTAACGTAGGTACTATAGAAATTTCTTCTTATAAAGGTGAGTGTTCATTTTCATTCATCCTATCTATTTTCGAAAAAAATTTGTGCATCTCTACACGTAGTTTTAGTAGGAAATAGGAAATGAACTCAAAGTAAAATAAACATCTGCAGGATGAAAAAGAGTCAGAGAAATAACGAAAGACAAAGATAGTTGGATTGGAAATCAACTCTGTACAACTCAGGAGTGATATGCACAAAAACAACAAAACGACAACGTGGTATGCTGGTATGTGATAACGCAATTTGTGCAACGAAATATAAATAGAAAACGTTTCAATACATCGTTACATTCACATATAATATGTTATGTTTAGCTAAAATATTCATTTAAAAGAGACAATGAAGTGATAGCTAGGCCATCATCGATATAAGAAGATATAGTTGAAATTCATTCAATAAAATAGAGATGTGTGAGTACATTCAATCGATAAAACAGTAAATTATCAATCTCTACCTACGTTACCAGACAACCCTGTTCATTATATCGCAGGAAATCACACATTCAATTTCTTTATCTACAACCGTGCGTAAATTATGTTTTTACACACCCATATTAGTGCGGTAACTATTACTTTAACGCACTAGTGAGGTCAAAATCAGTTTAACGCACTAGTGCGGTAAAAATCATTTTAACGCACTAGTGCGGTAAAAAAATTATTAAACAAATTTTTGTTGAATTTTTATTGAAATGATAATTATTGGCAATTTTAAATTAACACACAAACATGACTTAAAAACTTAACAACTTTCAATAATAGCACCAAAGCGACTTCTTTTCCTTGAACTTATCTTCACAATAGGAAACTAATACATCTTCATTAATGTTATCCACTTTTTTATGGGAGCACCATTCGATTAACATATCATAGGCCTTATCGTAGCGAATTCCGGATTTCTGTGGTAGCAAGTTCGCCGTAGCAGCTTCAACTAGCCGTGAAATCTCCATATTTTCGACTGACATTTTGACTGACAACTTCAAAGTGGCGTTGCTTTTTTTTGTCGCTATGACATCATAATTTTCATAACAATAAAAAAAGTTAAAACATTGCTGGTGACCAAGTTGGGAAATTTTAGACTATAATTAATTTGTATTTAATCAAAACGAACGGTTGTAGATAAAATAGTATACATAACTGGCGTGGTAAAGGTTTTTAGCACACTTAAGTGAATGAAAAGACTCGCCTGCGGCTCGTTTTTCAAACTTCACTTAGCGTGTGCTAAAAACCTATTTACCACACTCATTATGTTATATACTATTGAAATATTTAATGCTGAAAGTAAATGAATGAATCTCAATTTTCTAGGTTTCCTATCGAATAGCCGAATTGATCACACTACAAGCCTCCTTCTGAATCTTTTCAAAATTATCGTAATACCTGGCTAGCAGTTTAGAATGGGTTTTTCCTATTTTACTAATTATTTGTAACCATCTTTCTATTTACTCTTTCTACACAATTTGTCATCTACTTATTTCTTGTATTCGATATAACGCAGAAATATATTTAGACATTGAATTGAATTGGCATTTACTTGGTGAAAGTTCATATTCATAAATTTATAAAGAAACAAAAAACTAACTTTTCACAGGTTGAAATAAAAATATATTGAGTAACATTGACCTCATCTCGTACTGAACTATGGTATTACAAAACAATCTATTTATACCAAAAATTGAACATAACAGAGGGATTCCTAGAGAAACTAAATAACAATAAGCAATTCATTCAGCAGCATTCAGAGGAAAAAATACAAAATTGCAATTTCAGAAGTTTACCCACTTTTATCCGAAAAGAACAGTATTCAACAATTTAACATACTTAGGCAAACCTTCCGAAAACTCGAAATTGTTTCTTCATAAACAAAATTTCAAAGTTTCATATAAAACCAACAATAGCATTGGAAAATTAATTAAAAACAACAAATCAAAAATTCATAGAGATGAAAGTACTGGTGTTTATAGACTCAACTGTAGCAATTGTGATAAGTTCTATATAGGACGTACAATTAGAAATTTCAAAACTCGGATACACGAACACCAACGTAGCTATATTAAGCAGAAAACTGACTAATTATGCGTACCATCTTATTCAAGAAAACCATACCTTTAATCACAATTATAGAATATTACAGTTAGAAAATAGTCTCCACAAAACTCACTGTTGGGAATCCCTATACATCAATAAATATAAAAATTCCGGAAACCTAGTTAATGACCAGATTGAAGTAAACCCTTCTCCTTTTCTTAATCTGTTCAATGTACCTACCAATAGTTCTGAATGAATTGCTTATTGTTATTTAGTATCTCTAAGAACCCTTCTGTTATGTTCAATTTTTCGTATAAATAGATTGTTTTGTAAGACTATAATTTAGTACGAGATGAAGTCAATGTTATGACGAAACGCGTTTACTCAATAGATTTTTATTTCAACTTGTGAAAAGTTAGTTTTTTGTTTCTTTATAATGTTATAAATATAATTATTTAGTTTGCATTTAGCATCTAAAGATGGTGAAGTTTCACGAAAACGTGCGTCATGCGTATTTTATTTGAAAAATATGTATATTTTGTTTATAAACCATTGTTTCAATATTTTTATTAATAAACATCATGTATCGGCCAATCAATCCAACATTCCATTCTTTTAGCTGAAATATATTCTAAAATCTATGTAGATACCGGTAATCCGGCAACCCTGGGCGGAAGGCGTATGGCAGCGCGAGAGAAAATCTAGTAAAATACGGCGAAACACGAGATCTTGATCGTAGTTTCTGGTTGCGGTGGAGAAAACTTACGACATTTTCGATATCCTATTGAAATCTTCTTGGGAAACATGCGCAAGAAGAAAGTCATAAAGTCGTGCCGCATTGATAACACGCAAACATTTCATTCGATTTCAGATCTAATAGAGATCTAGCAGGTTGAATTATATATTCGTTATAAGCGTTGCGTTTGATATCCGCATGGGTTTTATCGAATGAAATGAGATACATAGCCAACTAGTGACCATCGACAAAAAACGTATAGTATATTCACAGAAATGCCTCAACTACGCACATATTGAGTTATTTGCTGGTAGTTTTATATAAGGTCCCTACACACTGGCGTCGATGTCTTAATACATCAACGTGCATCCAAGAACGTGCAACCAATAAAGCAGGCTACACACGGACGTTGATGTGTTCAAATAGTTCAAATAGACTAGTACTGAACAAAAGCAAGACAGAGAGAATGATTTTCTCTTTGAGGTAGATCGGGACAGTGAATGGCGATGTCTCTCAGGTTAGGTTCCTTGGGGTCCTTATCGACCCAAAAGTACAATGGGGTATTCACATTGATCACCCTGCCATCTGTGTATATTTTGTAAAATTTGCTCTATGTTAAAGATAATATTCATTTGGTTCCAACTCACGAAGACATACATGCCTATCCCACCAGAAACGGGGGTAATTTGGTACCGGCTTACAGGCTTACACTGAAGAGGTGTCAGAATGGCCATGGCTACTGGGCAGTAAAATATTTCAATGTGTTGCCACTACAATATTTTAATTATTTTTGTGATAGTTAATAGTGTATAGAGCCCAGTGCCTAAAAGACCTGGCATATATCTAGATTTTGACTTTGGTTTTCCTGTTTTCAATATTTAATATGTGAATGAATCTGATTATCGTTATTTTGTATTGTATTTCATTGCCTCATTTTAACGTTTGTACATTGCTGTTTACTGTGATATTTAACATGAAATAAAGAATTGAATTGAATTGAATTGAAATGTGTTAATACATCAACGTGCATCCAAGAACGTGCAACCAATAAAGCAGGCTACACATGGACGTTGATGTGTTCAAATTGTTCAAATAGACTAGTACTGAACAAAAGCAAGACAGAGAGAATGATTTTCTCTTTGAGGGAGATCGCGACCAGTTGAATAGCGATG